>JAECYA010000061.1:0-18398 GCA_018153455.1 Drosophila parabipectinata
GAAAGCTAATTTTTAGCCAATTCGAATGGTACGTGTCCCATTAAAATCGCTCCCACTGATTTTGAGGAATCAAGTCCCGAAATTTTCGGACCCTGGTTCGCCAATACTGGCCATTATCATTTTCCCGGGTTTGATGCTGCCCAACAGTCCAGCCGCCATTATTGTTTACCATTTTTTCAAGAGGATGCGCCATTATTCACGGTATACCACGAGAAAGCTAATTTTTAGCCAATTCGAATGGTACGTGTCCCATTAAAATCGCTCCCACTGATTTTGAGGAATCAAGTCCCGAAATTTTCGGACCCTGGTTCGCCAATACTGGCCATTATCATTTTCCCGGGTTTGATGCTGCCCAATACCACAGCCGCCATTAAAGTTTACCTTTTTTCAAGAGGATGCGCCATTATGCACGGTATACCACGAGAAAGCTAATTTTTAGCCCATTCGAATGGTACCTGTCCCATTAAAATCGCTTCCACAGATTTTGAGGAATCAAATACCGACATTTTCGGACCCTGGTTCGCCAATACTGGCCATTATAATTTTCCCGAGTTTTGACGCTGCCCAACACCCCAGCCGCCGTTATTAATGTTTACCTTTTTTTAAAGAGGATGCGCCATTATGCACGGTATACCACGAGAAAGCTAAGCTAATTTTTTAGCCAATTCGAATGGTACGTGTCCCATTAAAATCGCTCCCACTGATTTTGAGTAATCAAGTCCCGACATTTTCGGACCCTGGTTCGCCAATACTGGCCATTATTATTTTCCCGGGTTTAATGCTGCCCAACAGTCCAGCCGCCATTATTGTTTACCTTTTTTCAAGAGGATGCGCCATTATGCACGGTATACCACGAGCAAGCTTATTTTTAGCATATTCGAATGGTACCTGTCCCATTAAAATCCCATGTCCCATGCTGCCCAACAGTCCAGCCGCCATTATTGTTTACCTTTTTTTCAAGAGGATGCGCCAATATGCACGGTATACCACGAGAAAGCTAATTTTTAGCCCATTCGAATGGTACCTGTCCCATTAAAATCTATCCCACCGACATTTTCGGACCCTGGTTCGCCAATACTTGCCATTATCATTTTCCCGAGTTTTGACGCTGCCCAACACCCCAGCCGCCATTATTAATGTTTACCTTTTTTTAAAGAGGATGCGCCATTATGCACGGTATACCACGAGAAAGCTCATTTTTAGCCCATTCGAATGGTACCTGTCCCATTAAAATCGGTCCCATTGATTTTGAGGAATGAAATACC
The DNA here is from genome assembly GCA_018153455.1 of Drosophila parabipectinata. Classification (NCBI taxonomy): domain Eukaryota; kingdom Metazoa; phylum Arthropoda; class Insecta; order Diptera; family Drosophilidae; genus Drosophila; species Drosophila parabipectinata. Next base: position 1,266 of record JAECYA010000061.1, read on the forward strand.
GATATTTTCGGACCCTGGTTCGACAATACCCCAGCCGCCATTAGTAATGTTTACCTTATTTTCCAGAGGATGCGCCATTATGCACGGTATACCACGAGAAAGCTAATTTTTAGCCAATTCGAATGGTACGTGTCCCATTAAAATCGCTCCCACTGATTTTGAGGAATCAAGTCCCGACATTTTCGGACCCTGGTTCGCCAATACTGGCCATTATCATTTTCCCGAGTTTTGACGCTGCCCAACACCCCAGCCGCCGTTATTAATGTTTACCTTTTTTAAAGAGGATGCGCCATTATGCACGGTATACCACGAGAAAGCTAATTTTTAGCCCATTCGAATGGTACCTGTCCCATTAAAATCTATCCCACCGACATTTTCGGACCCTGGTTCGCCAATACTGGCCATTATCATTTTCCCGAGTTTTGACGCTGCCCAACACCCCAGCCGCCATTATTAATGTTTACCTTTTTTTTAAAGAGGATGCGCCATTATGCACGGTATACCACGAGAAAGCTAATTTTTAGCCAATTCGAATGGTACGTGTCCCATTAAAATCGCTCCCACTGATTTTGAGGAATCAAGTCCCGACATTTTCGGACCCTGGTTCGCCAATACTGGCCATTATCATTTTCCCGAGTTTTGACGCTGCCCAACACCCCAGCCGCCGTTATTAATGTTTACCTTTTTTAAAGAGGATGCGCCATTATGCACGGTATACCACGAGAAAGCTAATTTTTAGCCCATTCGAATGGTCCTGTCCCATAAAAATCCCATGTCCCATGCTGCCCAACAGTCCAGCCGCTATTATTGTTTATCTTTTTTCAAGAGGATGCGCCATTATGCACGGTATACCACGAGAAAGCTAATTTTTAGCCCATTCGAATGGTACCTGTCCCATTAAAATCGCTCCCACTGATTTTGAGGAATCAAGTCCCGAAATTTTCGGACCCTGGTTCGCCAATACTGGCCATTATCATTTTCCCGGGTTTGATGCTGCCCAACAGTCCAGCCGCCATTATTGTTTACCTTTTTTCAAGAGGATGCGCCATTATGCACGGTATACCACGAGAAAGCTAATTTTTAGCCCATTCGAATGGTACCTGTCCCATTAAAATCGGTCCCACTGATTTTGAGGAATCAAGTCCCGACATTTTAGTCCCATTATTGTTTACCTTTTTTCAAGAGGATGCGCCATTATTCACGGTATACCACGAGAAAGCTAATTTTTAGCCAATTCGAATGGTACGTGTCCCATTAAAATCGCTCCCACTGATTTTGAGGAATCAAGTCCCGACATTTTCGGACCCTGGTTCGCCAATACTGGCCATTATCATTTTCCCGAGTTTTTGACGCTGCCCAACACCCCAGGCGCCGTTATTAATGTTCACCTTTTTTTAAAGAGGATGCGCCATTATGCACGGTATACCACGAGAAAGCTAATTTTTAGCCCATTCGAATGGACCCTGGTTCGCCAATACTGGCCATTATCATTTCCCCGGGTTTGCCGCTGCCCAATACCACAGCCGCCATTAAAGTTTACCTTTTTTCAAGAGGATGCGCCATTATGCACGGTATACCACGGGAAAGCTAATTTTTAGCCCATTCGAATGGTACCTGTCCCATTAAAATCGCTCCCACTGATTTTGAGGAATCAAGTCCCGAAATTTTCGGACCCTGGTTCGCCAATACTGGCCATTATCATTTTCCGGGTTTGATGCTGCCCAACAGTCCAGCCGCCATTATTGTTTACCTTTTTTTCAAGAGGATGCGCCATTATGCACGGTATACCACGAGAAAGCTAATTTTTAGCCCATTCGAATGGTACCTGTCCCATTAAAATCGGTCCCACTGATTTTGAGGAATCAAGTCCCGACATTTTCGGACCCTGGTTCGCCAATTCTGGCCATTATCATTTCCCCGGGTTTGACGCTGCCCAACACCCCAGCCGCCATTATTAATGTTTACCTTTTTTAAAGAGGATGCGCCATTATGCACGGTATACCACGAGAAAGCTAATTTTTAGCCCATTCGAATGGTACCTGTCCCATTAAAATCGGTCCCACTGATTTTGAGGAATCAAGTCCCGACATTTTAGTCCCATTATTGTTTACCTTTTTTTCAAGAGGATGCGCCATTATTCACGGTATACCACGAGAAAGCTAATTTTTAGCCAATTCGAATGGTACGTGTCCCATTAAAATCGCTCCCACTGATTTTGAGGAATCAAGTCCCGACATTTTCGGACCCTGGTTCGCCAATACTGGCCATTATCATTTTCCCGAGTTTTGACGCTGCCCAACACCCCAGCCGCCGTTATTAATGTTTACCTTTTTTTAAAGAGGATGCGCCATTATGCACGGTATACCACGAGAAAGCTAATTTTTAGCCCATTCGAATGGACCCTGGTTCGCCAATACTGGCCATTATCATTTCCCCGGGTTTGCCGCTGCCCAATACCACAGCCGCCATTAAAGTTTACCTTTTTCAAGAGGATGCGCCATTATGCACGGTATACCACGAGAAAGCTAATTTTTAGCCCATTCGAATGGTACCTGTCCCATTAAAATCGCTTCCACAGATTTTGAGGAATCAAATACCGACATTTTCGGACCCTGGTTCGCCAATACTGGCCATTATAATTTTCCCGAGTTTTGACGCTGCCCAACACCCCAGCCGCTGTTATTAATGTTTACCTTTTTTTAAAGAGGATGCGCCATTATGCACGGTATACCACGAGAAAGCTAATTTTTAGCCAATTCGAATGGTACGTGTCCCATTAAAATCGCTCCCACTGATTTTGAGTAATCAAGTCCCGACATTTTCGGACCCTGGTTCGCCAATACTGGCCATTATTATTTTCCCGGGTTTAATGCTGCCCAACAGTCCAGCCGCCATTATTGTTTACCTTTTTTCAAGAGGATGCGCCATTATGCACGGTATACCACGAGCAAGCTTATTTTTAGCCCATTGGAATGGTACCTGTCCCATTAAAATCGGTGCCACTGATTTTGAGGAATCAAGTCCCGACATTTTCGGACCCTGGTTCGCCAATACTGGCCATTATCATTTTCCCGAGTTTTGACGCTGCCCAACACCCCAGCCGCCGTTATTTATGTTTACCTTTTTTTAAAGAGGATGCGCCATTATGCACGGTATACCACGAGAAAGCTAATTTTTAGCCCATTCGAATGGTACTTGTCCCATTAAAATCTATCCCACCGACATTTTCGGACCCTGGTTCGCCAATACTGGCCATTATCATTTTCCCGAGTTTTGACGCTGCCCAACACCCCAGCCGCCATTATTAATGTTTACCTTTTTTTAAAGAGGATGCGCCATTATGCACGGTGTACCACGAGAAAGCTCATTTTTAGCCCATTCGAATGGTACCTGTCCCATTAAAATCGGTCCCATTGATTTTGAGGAATGAAATACCGATATTTTCGGACCCTGGTTCGCCAATACCCCAGCCGCCATTAGTAATGTTTACCTTATTTTCAAGAGGATGCGCCATTATGCACGGTATACCACGAGAAAGCTAATTTTTAGCCAATTCGAATGGTACGTGTCCCATTAAAATCGCTCCCACTGATTTTGAGGAATCAAGTCCCGACATTTTCGGACCCTGGTTCGCCAATACTGGCCATTATCATTTTCCCGAGTTTTGACGCTGCCCAACACCCCAGCCGCCGTTATTAATGTTTACCTTTTTTTAAAGAGGATGCGCCATTATGCACGGTATACCACGAGAAAGCTAATTTTTAGCCCATTCGAATGGTACCTGTCCCATTAAAATCTATCCCACCGACATTTTCGGACCCTGGTTCGCCAATACTGGCCATTATCATTTTCCCGAGTTTTGACGCTGCCCAACACCCCAGCCGCCATTATTAATGTTTACCTTTTTTTAAAGAGGATGCGCCATTATGCACGGTATACCACGAGAAAGCTAATTTTTAGCCCATTCGAATGGTACCTGTCCCATTAAAATCTATCCCACCGACATTTTCGGACCCTGGTTCGCCAATACTGGCCATTATCATTTTCCCGAGTTTTGACGCTGCCCAACACCCCAGCCGCCATTATTAATGTTTACCTTTTTTAAAGAGGATGCGCCATTATGCACGGTATACCACGAGAAAGCTAATTTTTAGCCCATTCGAATGGTACGTGTCCCATTAAAATCGCTCCCACTGATTTTGAGGAATCAAGTCCCGACATTTTCGGACCCTGGTTCGCCAATACTGGCCATTATCATTTTCCCGAGTTTTGACGCTGCCCAACACCCCAGCCGCCGTTATTAATGTTTACCTTTTTTAAAGAGGATGCGCCATTATGCACGGTATACCACGAGAAAGCTAATTTTTAGCCCATTCGAATGGTACCTGTCCCATTAAAATCTATCCCACCGACATTTTCGGACCCTGGTTCGCCAATACTGGCCATTATCATTTTCCCGAGTTTTGACGCTGCCCAACACCCCAGCCGCCATTATTAATGTTTACCTTTTTTAAAGAGGATGCGCCATTATGCACGGTATACCACGAGAAAGCTAATTTTTAGCCCATTCGAATGGTACCTGTCCCATTAAAATCGGTCCCACTGATTTTGAGGAATCAAGTCCCGACATTTTCGGACCCTGGTTTGCCAATTCTGGCCATTATCATTTCCCCGGGTTTGACGCTGCCCAACACCCCAGCCGCCATTATTAATGTTTACCTTTTTTTAAAGAGGATGCGCCATTATGCACGGTATACCACGAGAAAGCTAATTTTTAGCCCATTCGAATGGTACCTGTCCCATTAAAATCGGTCCCACTGATTTTGAGGAATCAAGTCCCGACATTTTCGGACCCTGGTTCGCCAATACTGGCCATTATCATTTTCCCGAGTTTTGACGCTGCCCAACACCCCAGCCGCCGTTATTAATGTTTACCTTTTTTAAAGAGGATGCGCCATTATGCACGGTATACCACAAGAAAGCTAATTTTTAGCCCATTCGAATGGTCCCTGTCCCATTAAAATCGGTCCCACTGATTTTGAGGAATCAAATACCGATATTTTCGGATCCTGGTTCGCCAATACTGGCCATTATCATTTTCCCGAGTTTTGACGCTGCCCAACACCCCAGCCGCCGTTATTAATGTTTACCTTTTTTTTTAAAGAGGATGCGCCATTTTGCACTGTATACCACGAGAAAGCTAATTTTTAGCCCATTCGAATGGTACCTGTCCCATTAAAATCTATCCCACTGATTTTGAGGAATTAAATACCGACATTTTCGGACCCTGGTTCGCCAATACTGGCCATTATCATTTTCCCGAGTTTTGACGCTGCCCAACACCCCAGCCGCCATTATTAATGTTTACCTTTTTTAAAGAGGATGCGCCATTATGCACGGTATACCACGAGAAAGCTCATTTTTAGCCCATTCGAATGGTACCTGTCCCATTAAAATCGGTCCCATTGATTTTGAGGAATGAAATACCGATATTTTCGGACCCTGGTTCGCCAATACCCCAGCCGCCATTAGTAATGTTTACCTTTTTTTCAAGAGGATGCGCCATTATGCACGGTATACCACGAGAAAGCTAATTTTTAGCCAATTCGAATGGTACGTGTCCCATTAAAATCGCTCCCACTGATTTTGAGGAATCAAGTCCCGACATTTTCGGACCCTGGTTCGCCAATACTGGCCATTATCATTTTCCCGAGTTTTGACGCTGCCCAACACCCCAGCCGCCATTATTAATGTTTACCTTTTTTTAAAGAGGATGCGCCATTATGCACGGTATACCACGAGAAAGCTAATTTTTAGCCAATTCGAATGGTACGTGTCCCATTAAAATCGCTCCCACTGATTTTGAGGAATCAAGTCCCGACATTTTCGGACCCTGGTTCGCCAATACTGGCCATTATCATTTTCCCGAGTTTTGACGCTGCCCAACACCCCAGCCGCCGTTATTAATGTTTACCTTTTTTAAAGAGGATGCGCCATTATGCACGGTATACCACGAGAAAGCTAATTTTTAGCCCATTCGAATGGTACCTGTCCCATTAAAATCTATCCCACCGACATTTTCGGACCCTGGTTCGCCAATACTGGCCATTATCATTTTCCCGAGTTTTGACGCTGCCCAACACCCCAGCCGCCATTATTAATGTTTACCTTTTTTAAAGAGGATGCGCCATTATGCACGGTATACCACGAGAAAGCTAATTTTTAGCCCATTCGAATGGTACCTGTCCCATTAAAATCGGTCCCACTGATTTTGAGGAATCAAGTCCCGACATTTTCGGACCCTGGTTCGCCAATTCTGGCCATTATCATTTCCCCGGGTTTGACGCTGCCCAACACCCCAGCCGCCATTATTAATGTTTACCTTTTTTTAAAGAGGATGCGCCATTATGCACGGTATACCACGAGAAAGCTAATTTTTAGCCCATTCGAATAGTACCTGTCCCATTAAAATCGCTCCCACTGATTTTGATTAATCAACTCCCGACATTTTCGGACCCTGGTTCGCCAATACTGGCCATTATTATTTTCCCGGGTTTAATGCTGCCCAACAGTCCAGCCGCCATTATTGTTTACCTTTTTTCAAGAGGATGCGCCATTATGCACGGTATACCACGAGCAAGCTTATTTTTAGCCCATTCGAATGGTACCTGTCCCATTAAAATCCCATGTCCCATGCTGCCCAACAGTCCAGCCGCCATTATTGTTTACCTTTTTTTCAAGAGGATGCGCCAATATGCACGGTATACCACGAGAAAGCTAATTTTTAGCCCATTCGAATGGTACCTGTCCCATTTAAATCGCTTCCACAGATTTTGATCGGTCCCACTGATTTTGAGGAATCAATTCCCGACATTTTCGGACCCTGGTTCGCCAATACTGGCCATTATCATTTCCCCGGGTTTGCCGCTGCCCAATACCACAGCCGCCATTATAGTTTACCTTTTTTCAAGAGGATGCGCCATTATGCACGGTATACCACGAGAAAGCTAATTTTTAGCCCATTGGAATGGTACCTGTCCCATTAAAATCGGTGCCACTGATTTTGAGGAATCAAGTCCCGACATTTTCGGACCCTGGTTCGCCAATACTGGCCATTATCATTTTCCCGAGTTTTGACGCTGCCCAACACCCCAGCCGCCGTTTTTTATGTTTACCTTTTTTAAAGAGGATGCGCCATTATGCACGGTATACCACGAGAAAGCTCATTTTTAGCCCATTCGAATGGTACTTGTCCCATTAAAATCTATCCCACCGACATTTTCGGACCCTGGTTCGCCAATACTGGCCATTATCATTTTCCCGAGTTTTGACGCTGCCCAACACCCCAGCCGCCATTATTAATGTTTACCTTTTTTTAAAGAGGATGCGCCATTATGCACGGTGTACCACGAGAAAGCTCATTTTTAGCCCATTCGAATGGTACCTGTCCCATTAAAATCGGTCCCATTGATTTTGAGGAATGAAATACCGATATTTTCGGACCCTGGTTCGCCAATACCCCAGCCGCCATTAGTAATGTTTACCTTATTTTCAAGAGGATGCGCCATTATGCACGGTATACCACGAGAAAGCTAATTTTTAGCCAATTCGAATGGTACGTGTCCCATTAAAATCGCTCCCACTGATTTTGAGGAATCAAGTCCCGACATTTTCGGACCCTGGTTCGCCAATACTGGCCATTATCATTTTCCCGAGTTTTGACGCTGCCCAACACCCCAGCCGCCGTTATTAATGTTTACCTTTTTTTAAAGAGGATGCGCCATTATGCACGGTATACCACGAGAAAGCTAATTTTTAGCCCATTCGAATGGTACCTGTCCCATTAAAATCTATCCCACCGACATTTTCGGACCCTGGTTCGCCAATACTGGCCATTATCATTTTCCCGAGTTTTGACGCTGCCCAACACCCCAGCCGCCATTATTAATGTTTACCTTTTTTTAAAGAGGATGCGCCATTATGCACGGTATACCACGAGAAAGCTAATTTTTAGCCCATTCGAATGGTACCTGTCCCATTAAAATCTATCCTACCGACATTTTCGGACCCTGGTTCGCCAATACTGGCCATTATCATTTTCCCGAGTTTTGACGCTGCCCAACACCCCAGCCGCCATTATTAATGTTTACCTTTTTTAAAGAGGATGCGCCATTATGCACGGTATACCACGAGAAAGCTAATTTTTAGCCCATTCGAATGGTACCTGTCCCATTAAAATCGCTCCCACTGATTTTGAGGAATCAAGTCCCGACATTTTCGGACCCTGGTTCGCCAATACTGGCCATTATCATTTTCCCGAGTTTTGACGCTGCCCAACACCCCAGCCGCCGTTATTAATGTTTACCTTTTTTAAAGAGGATGCGCCATTATGCACGGTATACCACGAGAAAGCTAATTTTTAGCCCATTCGAATGGTACCTGTCCCATTAAAATCTATCCCACCGACATTTTCGGACCCTGGTTCGCCAATACTGGCCATTATCATTTTCCCGAGTTTTGACGCTGCCCAACACCCCAGCCGCCATTATTAATGTTTACCTTTTTTAAAGAGGATGCGCCATTATGCACGGTATACCACGAGAAAGCTAATTTTTAGCCCATTCGAATGGTACCTGTCCCATTAAAATCGGTCCCACTGATTTTGAGGAATCAAGTCCCGACATTTTCGGACCCTGGTTTGCCAATTCTGGCCATTATCATTTCCCCGGGTTTGACGCTGCCCAACACCCCAGCCGCCATTATTAATGTTTACCTTTTTTTTAAAGAGGATGCGCCATTATGCACGGTATACCACGAGAAAGCTAATTTTTAGCCCATTCGAATGGTACCTGTCCCATTAAAATCGGTCCCACTGATTTTGAGGAATCAAGTCCCGACATTTTCGGACCCTGGTTCGCCAATACTGGCCATTATCATTTTCCCGAGTTTTGACGCTGCCCAACACCCCAGCCGCCGTTATTAATGTTTACCTTTTTTTAAAGAGGATGCGCCATTATGCACGGTATACCACAAGAAAGCTAATTTTTAGCCCATTCGAATGGTCCCTGTCCCATTAAAATCGGTCCCACTGATTTTGAGGAATCAAATACCGATATTTTCGGATCCTGGTTCGCCAATACTGGCCATTATCATTTTCCCGAGTTTTGACGCTGCCCAACACCCCAGCCGCCGTTATTAATGTTTACCTTTTTTTTTAAAGAGGATGCGCCATTTTGCACTGTATACCACGAGAAAGCTAATTTTTAGCCCATTCGAATGGTACCTGTCCCATTAAAATCTATCCCACTGATTTTGAGGAATTAAATACCGACATTTTCGGACCCTGGTTCGCCAATACTGGCCATTATCATTTTCCCGAGTTTTGACGCTGCCCAACACCCCAGCCGCCATTATTAATGTTTACCTTTTTTTAAAGAGGATGCGCCATTATGCACGGTATACCACGAGAAAGCTCATTTTTAGCCCATTCGAATGGTACTTGTCCCATTAAAATCTATCCCACCGACATTTTCGGACCCTGGTTCGCCAATACTGGCCATTATCATTTTCCCGAGTTTTGACGCTGCCCAACACCCCAGCCGCCGTTATTAATGTTTACCTTTTTTTAAAGAGGATGCGCCATTATGCACGGTATACCACGAGAAAGCTAATTTTTAGCCCATTCGAATGGTACCTGTCCCATTAAAATCTATCCCACCGACATTTTCGGACCCTGGTTCGCCAATACTGGCCATTATCATTTTCCCGAGTTTTGACGCTGCCCAACACCCCAGCCGCCATTATTAATGTTTACTTTTTTTTAAAGAGGATGCGCCATTATGCACGGTATACCACGAGAAAGCTAATTTTTAGCCCATTCGAATGGTACCTGTCCCATTAAAATCTATCCTACCGACATTTTCGGACCCTGGTTCGCCAATACTGGCCATTATCATTTTCCCGAGTTTTGACGCTGCCCAACACCCCAGCCGCCATTATTAATGTTTACCTTTTTTAAAGAGGATGCGCCATTATGCACGGTATACCACGAGAAAGCTAATTTTTAGCCCATTCGAATGGTACCTGTCCCATTAAAATCGCTCCCACTGATTTTGAGGAATCAAGTCCCGACATTTTCGGACCCTGGTTCGCCAATACTGGCCATTATCATTTTCCCGAGTTTTGACGCTGCCCAACACCCCAGCCGCCGTTATTAATGTTTACCTTTTTTTAAAGAGGATGCGCCATTATGCACGGTATACCACGAGAAAGCTAATTTTTAGCCCATTCGAATGGTACCTGTCCCATTAAAATCTATCCCACCGACATTTTCGGACCCTGGTTCGCCAATACTGGCCATTATCATTTTCCCGAGTTTTGACGCTGCCCAACACCCCAGCCGCCATTATTAATGTTTACCTTTTTTAAAGAGGATGCGCCATTATGCACGGTATACCACGAGAAAGCTAATTTTTAGCCCATTCGAATGGTACCTGTCCCATTAAAATCGGTCCCACTGATTTTGAGGAATCAAGTCCCGACATTTTCGGACCCTGGTTTGCCAATTCTGGCCATTATCATTTCCCCGGGTTTGACGCTGCCCAACACCCCAGCCGCCATTATTAATGTTTACCTTTTTTTAAAGAGGATGCGCCATTATGCACGGTATACCACGAGAAAGCTAATTTTAGCCCATTCGAATGGTACCTGTCCCATTAAAATCGGTCCCACTGATTTTGAGGAATCAAGTCCCGACATTTTCGGACCCTGGTTCGCCAATACTGGCCATTATCATTTTCCCGAGTTTTGACGCTGCCCAACACCCCAGCCGCCGTTATTAATGTTTACCTTTTTTTAAAGAGGATGCGCCATTATGCACGGTATACCACAAGAAAGCTAATTTTTAGCCCATTCGAATGGTCCCTGTCCCATTAAAATCGGTCCCACTGATTTTGAGGAATCAAATACCGATATTTTCGGATCCTGGTTCGCCAATACTGGCCATTATCATTTTCCCGAGTTTTGACGCTGCCCAACACCCCAGCCGCCGTTATTAATGTTTACCTTTTTTTTTAAAGAGGATGCGCCATTTTGCACTGTATACCACGAGAAAGCTAATTTTTAGCCCATTCGAATGGTACCTGTCCCATTAAAATCTATCCCACTGATTTTGAGGAATTAAATACCGACATTTTCGGACCCTGGTTCGCCAATACTGGCCATTATCATTTTCCCGAGTTTTGACGCTGCCCAACACCCCAGCCGCCATTATTAATGTTTACCTTTTTTTAAAGAGGATGCGCCATTATGCACGGTATACCACTAGAAAGCTCATTTTTAGCCCATTCGAATGGTACCTGTCCCATTAAAATCGGTCCCATTGATTTTGAGGAATGAAATACCGATATTTTCGGACCCTGGTTCGCCAATACCCCAGCCGCCATTAGTAATGTTTACCTTTTTTTAAAGAGGATGCGCCATTTTGCACTGTATACCACGAGAAAGCTAATTTTTAGCCCATTCGAATGGTACCTGTCCCATTAAAATCTATCCCACTGATTTTGAGGAATTAAATACCGACATTTTCGGACCCTGGTTCGCCAATACTGGCCATTATCATTTTCCCGAGTTTTGACGCTGCCCAACACCCCAGCCGCCATTATTAATGTTTACCTTTTTTTAAAGAGGATGCGCCATTATGCACGGTATACCACGAGAAAGCTCATTTTTAGCCCATTCGAATGGTACCTGTCCCATTAAAATCTATCCCACTGATTTTGAGGAATTAAATACCGACATTTTCGGACCCTGGTTCGCCAATACTGGCCATTATCATTTTCCCGAGTTTTGACGCTGCCCAACACCCCAGCCGCCATTATTAATGTTTACCTTTTTTTAAAGAGGATGCGCCATTATGCACGGTATACCACGAGAAAGCTCATTTTTAGCCCATTCGAATGGTCCCTGTCCCATTAAAATCGGTCCCACTGATTTTGAGGAATCAAATACCGATATTTTCGGATCCTGGTTCGCCAATACTGGCCATTATCATTTTCCCGAGTTTTGACGCTGCCCAACACCCCAGCCGCCGTTATTAATGTTTACCTTTTTTTTTAAAGAGGATGCGCCATTTTGCACTGTATACCACGAGAAAGCTAATTTTTAGCCCATTCGAATGGTACCTGTCCCATTAAAATCGGTGCCACTGATTTTGAGGAATCAAGTCCCGACATTTTCGGACCCTGGTTCGCCAATACTGGCCATTATCATTTTCCCGAGTTTTGACGCTGCCCAACACCCCAGCCGCCGTTTTTTATGTTTACCTTTTTTTAAAGAGGATGCGCCATTATGCACGGTATACCACGAGAAAGCTAATTTTTAGCCCATTCGAATGGTACTTGTCCCATTAAAATCTATCCCACCGACATTTTCGGACCCTGGTTCGCCAATACTGGCCATTATCATTTTCCCGAGTTTTGACGCTGCCCAACACCCCAGCCGCCATTATTAATGTTTACCTTTTTTTAAAGAGGATGCGCCATTATGCACGGTGTACCACGAGAAAGCTCATTTTTAGCCCATTCGAATGGTACCTGTCCCATTTAAATCGGTCCCATTGATTTTGAGGAATGAAATACCGATATTTTCGGACCCTGGTTCGCCAATACCCCAGCCGCCATTAGTAATGTTTACCTTATTTTCAAGAGGATGCGCCATTATGCACGGTATACCACGAGAAAGCTAATTTTTAGCCAATTCGAATGGTACGTGTCCCATTAAAATCGCTCCCACTGATTTTGAGGAATCAAGTCCCGACATTTTCGGACCCTGGTTCGCCAATACTGGCCATTATCATTTTCCCGAGTTTTGACGCTGCCCAACACCCCAGCCGCCGTTATTAATGTTTACCTTTTTTAAAGAGGATGCGCCATTATGCACGGTATACCACGAGAAAGCTAATTTTTAGCCCATTCGAATGGTACCTGTCCCATTAAAATCTATCCCACCGACATTTTCGGACCCTGGTTCGCCAATACTGGCCATTATCATTTTCCCGAGTTTTGACGCTGCCCAACACCCCAGCCGCCATTATTAATGTTTACCTTTTTTTTAAAGAGGATGCGCCATTATGCACGGTATACCACGAGAAAGCTAATTTTTAGCCCATTCGAATGGTACCTGTCCCATTAAAATCTATCCTACCGACATTTTCGGACCCTGGTTCGCCAATACTGGCCATTATCATTTTCCCGAGTTTTGACGCTGCCCAACACCCCAGCCGCCATTATTAATGTTTACCTTTTTTAAAGAGGATGCGCCATTATGCACGGTATACCACGAGAAAGCTAATTTTTAGCCCATTCGAATGGTACCTGTCCCATTAAAATCGCTCCCACTGATTTTGAGGAATCAAGTCCCGACATTTTCGGACCCTGGTTCGCCAATACTGGCCATTATCATTTTCCCGAGTTTTGACGCTGCCCAACACCCCAGCCGCCGTTATTAATGTTTACCTTTTTTTTAAAGAGGATGCGCCATTATGCACGGTATACCACGAGAAAGCTAATTTTTAGCCCATTCGAATGGTACCTGTCCCATTAAAATCTATCCTACCGACATTTTCGGACCCTGGTTCGCCAATACTGGCCATTATCATTTTCCCGAGTTTTGACGCTGCCCAACACCCCAGCCGCCATTATTAATGTTTACCTTTTTTAAAGAGGATGCGCCATTATGCACGGTATACCACGAGAAAGCTAATTTTTAGCCCATTCGAATGGTACCTGTCCCATTAAAATCGGTCCCACTGATTTTGAGGAATCAAGTCCCGACATTTTCGGACCCTGGTTTGCCAATTCTGGCCATTATCATTTCCCCGGGTTTGACGCTGCCCAACACCCCAGCCGCCATTATTAATGTTTACCTTTTTTAAAGAGGATGCGCCATTATGCACGGTATACCACGAGAAAGCTAATTTTTAGCCCATTCGAATGGTACCTGTCCCATTAAAATCGGTCCCACTGATTTTGAGGAATCAAGTCCCGACATTTTCGGACCCTGGTTCGCCAATACTGGCCATTATCATTTTCCCGAGTTTTGACGCTGCCCAACACCCCAGCCGCCGTTATTAATGTTTACCTTTTTTAAAGAGGATGCGCCATTATGCACGGTATACCACAAGAAAGCTAATTTTTAGCCCATTCGAATGGTCCCTGTCCCATTAAAATCGGTCCCACTGATTTTGAGGAATCAAATACCGATATTTTCGGATCCTGGTTCGCCAATACTGGCCATTATCATTTTCCCGAGTTTTGACGCTGCCCAACACCCCAGCCGCCGTTATTAATGTTTACCTTTTTTTTAAAGAGGATGCGCCATTTTGCACTGTATACCACGAGAAAGCTAATTTTTAGCCCATTCGAATGGTACCTGTCCCATTAAAATCTATCCCACTGATTTTGAGGAATTAAATACCGACATTTTCGGACCCTGGTTCGCCAATACTGGCCATTATCATTTTCCCGAGTTTTGACGCTGCCCAACACCCCAGCCGCCATTATTAATGTTTACCTTTTTTTAAAGAGGATGCGCCATTATGCACGGTATACCACGAGAAAGCTCATTTTTAGCCCATTCGAATGGTACCTGTCCCATTAAAATCGGTCCCATTGATTTTGAGGAATGAAATACCGATATTTTCGGACCCTGGTTCGCCAATACCCCAGCCGCCATTAGTAATGTTTACCTTTTTTTAAAGAGGATGCGCCATTTTGCACTGTATACCACGAGAAAGCTAATTTTTAGCCCATTCGAATGGTACCTGTCCCATTAAAATCTATCCCACTGATTTTGAGGAATTAAATACCGACATTTTCGGACCCTGGTTCGCCAATACTGGCCATTATCATTTTCCCGAGTTTTGACGCTGCCCAACACCCCAGCCGCCATTATTAATGTTTACCTTTTTTTAAAGAGGATGCGCCATTATGCACGGTATACCACGAGAAAGCTCATTTTTAGCCCATTCGAATGGTACCTGTCCCATTAAAATCTATCCCACTGATTTTGAGGAATTAAATACCGACATTTTCGGACCCTGGTTCGCCAATACTGGCCATTATCATTTTCCCGAGTTTTGACGCTGCCCAACACCCCAGCCGCCATTATTAATGTTTACCTTTTTTTAAAGAGGATGCGCCATTTTGCACTGTATACCACGAGAAAGCTCATTTTTAGCCCATTCGAATGGTACCTGTCCCATTAAAATCGGTCCCATTGATTTTGAGGAATGAAATACCGATATTTTCGGACCCTGGTTCGCCAATACTGGCCATTATCATTTTCCCGAGTTTTGACGCTGCCCAACACCCCAGCCGCCATTATTAATGTTTACCTTTTTTTAAAGAGGATGCGCCATTATGCACGGTATACCACGAGAAAGCTAATTTTTAGCCAATTCGAATGGTACGTGTCCCATTAAAATCGCTCCCACTGATTTTGAGGAATCAAGTCCCGACATTTTCGGACCCTGGTTCGCCAATACTGGCCATTATCATTTTCCCGAGTTTTGACGCTGCCCAACACCCCAGCCGCCGTTATTAATGTTTACCTTTTTTTAAAGAGGATGCGCCATTATGCACGGTATACCACGAGAAAGCTTATTTTTAGCCCATTCGAATGGTACCTGTCCCATTAAAATCTATCCCACCGACATTTCGGACCCTGGTTCGCCAATACTAGCCATTATCATTTTCCCGAGTTTTGACGCTGCCCAACACCCCAGCCGCCATTATTAATGTTTACCTTTTTTAAAGAGGATGCGCCATTATGCACGGTATACCACGAGAAAGCTAATTTTTAGCCCATTCGAATGGTACCTGTCCCATTAAAATCGGTCCCACTGATTTTGAGGAATCAAGTCCCGACATTTTCGGACCCTGGTTCGCCAATTCTGGCCATTATCATTTCCCCGGGTTTGACGCTGCCCAACACCCCAGCCGCCATTATTAATGTTTACCTTTTTTTAAAGAGGATGCGCCATTATGCACGGTATACCACGAGAAAGCTAATTTTTAGCCCATTCGAATGGTACCTGTCCCATTAAAATCGGTCCCACTGATTTTGAGGAATCAAGTCCCGACCTTTTCGGACCCTGGTTCGCCAATTCTGGCCATTATCATTTCCCGGGTTTGACGCTGCCCAACACCCCAGCCGCCATTATTAATGTTTACCTTTTTTTAAAGAGGATGCGCCATTTTGCACTGTATACCACGAGAAAGCTAATTTTTAGCCCATTCGAATGGTACCTGTCCCATTAAAATCTATCCCACTGATTTTGAGAAATTAAATACCGACATTTTCGGACCCTGGTTCGCCAATACTGGCCATTATCATTTTCCCGGGTTTGATGCTGCCCAACAGTCCAGCCGCCATTATTGTTTACCTTTTTTTCAAGAGGATGCGCCATTATGCACGGTATACCACGAGAAAGCTAATTTTTAGCCCATTCGAATGGTACCTGTCCCATTAAAATCGGTCCCACTGATTTTGAGGGAATCAAGTCCCGACATTTTAGTCCCATTATTGTTTACCTTTTTTCAAGAGGATGCGCCATTATTCACGGTATACCACGAGAAAGCTAATTTTTAGCCAATTGAATGGTATGTCGCAATTAAAATGCTTCCCATTTTTTTGGGGAAATAAATTATATTTTTTTTGGACTGGTAGGGGTATACTGGCCATTATCATTTTCCCGGGTTTGATGCGTTGCCCAACAGTCCAGCCGCCATTATTGTTTACCTTTTTCAGAGGATGCGCCATTATGCACGGTATACCACGAGAAAGCTAATTTTTAGCCCATTCGAATGGTACCTGTCCCTTAAAAAGCCTCCCCACTGATTTTGAGGAATCAAATACCGATATTTTCGGACACTGGTTCGCCAATACTGGCCATTATCATTTTCCCGGGTTTGACGGTGCCCAACACCCCAGCCGCCATTATTGTTTATCTTTTTTTCAAGAGGATGCGCCATTATGTACGGTATACCACGAGAAAGCTAATTTTTAGTCCATTCGAATGGTACCTGTCCCATTAAAATCGGTCCCACTGATTTTGAGGAATAAAGTCCCGAC
>JAECYA010000062.1:0-82486 GCA_018153455.1 Drosophila parabipectinata
TTGCACATCGATACAAATTCAGTCAAGCAACGGAATCCTTTCAATCGCTGCCGTTTACTGCCCTCCTCGTTTCTCAATCTCGGAAGGACAATTTATGGACTTCTACAATTCACTTGGGGATCGATTTATAGCGGCAGGAGACTACGATGCCAAATATACGCACTGGAGATCACGTCTAGTGACTCCCAAAGGAAGCCAATTGTACAATGAAATTATAAATGTGAAAAATAAACTGGACTACGTTTTCCCTGGAAGTCGCACACACTGGCCAACAGACTCACGAAAGCTCCTAGACCTTATTGATTTTGCAGTGACAAAAAACATACCTCGCAATCTAATAAGTGCCAAAGCAGTCTCGGACTTATCATCAGACCACTCACCTGTGCTTCTAACGCTTCTTCAAAGCCCAGAAATGGCTAAAATTCAAAAAGTACGTGAGTGCCCACATAGAACTCGCCCCGGAATTTAACATGGAATCGGATATCGACTACACCACGAGCTCCCTGGAAGAAGTACTTGTTGCGGCAGCTAAAATCTCTACTCCTCATGGGAAAGAAGTAAACCGAAACAAATACTTCAAATCTAATCAGCAAATCGAACAGCTCGTGCGAGAAAAGAGGCGCACGCGTCGTGATTTGCAAAACAGCAGATTACCAGCTTCAAAACAAGGCCTTAAGGAAGCAACCCGATCACTCGACCAGGCTCTTCACCAACAGGAAGAAAATGCACAGCTGAGGTACATCCAGAATCTCTCGCCAACAAGCACAAAGTACAACCTGTGGGGGCCCACCCCTAAGAAACTCTTCGGGATGCTGGGCTCGCAGCGACGAAGACCGACGAAGTTTCTTCCAGCCAAACCCATCCTCAAATTCATTCCTCCTGCCAGACATTGAGCCAGAGTCCTCCCCTCAGCCAGCCGCACCTTCATTCCTGCCGAACGAAATCGGAAAAGTCATAAGAGGGTTAAACCAAAAAAGGCTCCCGGTGGTGACCTATTGACCCCAAAGATGCTGATCGAACTTCCAAAATGCGCTGCGTCTGCAAACTATTTTATTATTTAATCATTAATCTTGGCTATTTCCCAAAAAAGTGGAAGAAATCCATCATTATAATGATACCGAAGCCTGGAAAAGACCACGCAATTCCGTCATCATACAGACCAATAAGCCTTAGTTCTTGTTTGTCTAAATTGTTTAAAAAATGCGTGTTAACTCGCATAATACCACTTCTGGAAGCTTGCAATATTATCCCGGCACACCAATTTGGCTTCCGAATAAACAATGGAACCATTTGCTAACATACACCGACAAGCTACTGGAATCATATCTCCACAATAGTGTTCTCAGTGAGGTGCAATGCAGCTACTTCGGGCGACTACACCATCAAAGCTTGAGTTCCACAATGAAGCGCACTCCTACGAGCGCACAACTAACAACCTCAACGTTCGCCGATGATACCGCTATCCTTAGTCGCTCCAGATGCCAAACGCAGGCAACAACCCAACTGGCTAATCATCTCATAATAGTGGAAAGGTGGCTGTCCAACTGGCGCATTAAAACAAACGAACGAAAGTGTAAACATATAACGATTACTCTTAACAGACAAACATGCCCTCCGCTTTTACTAAACGGTATGCAAATCCTCAAGCTAACGAAGTAAGTAGTCAATTGGAGTCCACCTTGATAGACGACTTACCTGGCGTAAGCATATCGAATGCACGAATGCACAAAAGATGCACCTAAAACTGGAAAGCCAGCAGCCTCCACAGGATCATAAACTCACGATCGCCACTGTGCCTGGACTACAAGTTACTACTATACAATTCAGTCCTAAAGCCAATCTGGACGTATGGCTCCCAGCTGTGAGAAATCTTGAGAACTATCACAGGGGCACCTTGGTATGTTCGCAACGAAAAAATCCACCGGAATCTGGGCATCCTGGCAGAGAAAGACGAAATCCATAAGCAAAAAGAGTCATACAAAGAAAAACTGTCTTCGCCCAAATTTCGCTCAGGGGTTTCTAGCGTATCTCGCCTTAGACGCAACGACCTCCCAACCCAGCAATTGATTTTTAGGGCCGTCTAACTCCGTATCAGTCAATATGACTGTTAGTGAAGTTAAAAATATAAGATTTGATACACCTCTTGTTAGTCTCGCAAAGAGAAGATTGAAGAAATAAAAGCAACGTTCAAAAAAAAAAATATATACATATAAGTAAGTAAAGTAACAATAGGTAAAACGGCCAGAGAGTTATGCATGCACATATGTATATTAGCGGTCTATTTTAATGTATGTTTTAAATCTCTTCCTGTTACTGGAAGAGAAAGCTCTCGGCGGTTGGCGATCCATCCGAATCCTCGCGGAGGCCTAATAGTGGCCTGAATCAACTGCGCTCTACGATCTGGAGTTCATCTGGACATAAACACGAGCCCGTATAAGGACGTTTGGTCAACATATGGTCACGAACGGCAAAACTTTTCAACTATTACGAGACTTATGTATGCTAGAAGATCAAAGTCCTTCGTAGCAAGATCACGCAGCAAAGTCCAAAATTCAAAAAAAAAAAAAGTCAAAATAAATTTACTTACCATTTTTGCAGCATCCACGATCGTTGTTTCCATAGATGTATATATGTTGGACGTACAATGATAATGGCCAGTATTGGCGAACCAGGGTCCGAAAATTTCAGGACTTGATTCCTCAAAATATGTGGGAGCGATTAATGGGACAGGTACCATTCGAATGGCCTAAAAAATAGCTCTCAAGTGGTATACCGTGCATAATGGAGCATCCTCTGTAAAAAAAGCTAGTGTGGGCATTCAAATTCAATAACGGCGGGCGCCGTGTTAGGCAGCGCAGAAATATGTGATGCTGTTAATGGCCAGTACTGGTGAATCAGGGTCTAAAAATTTCGGGACTTGATTTCATTAAATCTGTGGGAGCGATTTAAATAAAAATTGTCTTATAATGTTCTGAATAAAATAAGCTTTTCAACGGTATACCGTGGAATTTGGCGCATCTCTGTGAAGGACTTAATAGTTGGCGCTTCTCTTATTTGTCAATTTATATGAGGAACTGTAATTCGATTTTCTCAAAATCTGTGGGAACGATTTGTATGATTTTTGGTCCATACATACTTGAAAAGGTCCCACATCGACTCCACTACCGTGCATATTGGAGCATCCTTTTAAAGCTTCACAATTTAGCTTCACATATGGGTTGTTAGCCGGGTTGGTCCACTGCCCCAAAGTGAAGGGGCAATTTTTCAAACCCAAAGCTAGCTATTCAAAGCTATTTTAAGAGTGTAGAACCAAAAACCAAACCAAAGTAAGAAAAACAATAGTTTATTCAGTTCTTAACAATTCTAGTGTTTATTTGATTAAATTTAGTGGCTAAATACGGAGATAATTGAAAAGCAAAAAGTTCGTTGCTGTGTTCCAGTTCCACCGTTCCACTTCGATGCTAACTGAGCGACGCTAATTTGACGGACAAATTTTTTTAAACACATTTTACCCTATAATAAAATTTGTTGGTTTTAAAATCATTAAAAAAAGTTAAAGCTAAAATAAACTATAATACCATTTTTGTATATTGAGGTTTGTATCATTTTATGTAAAGTACAAATAAAACATAAAAAAAAACAACTAACCTTGCATTTAAAAAATTAAAAAAAAGCCCTCAAGGTCAGAAACGCTTGAGTGAAACTTTACCTGGATCATTTTTAATGATAAACCGACCAATGAGGCCGGCATTTGGTATACTGGGGGTTGGGGTGGTTTCAACAGCAGGTGTTGCTCTACTTGTACCTTCACGTAGGACGGGATTTTATTGGACGGCCTAATTTTCTGTTTTTATTATATTTTTACAGTTTACTATTGCATGAGGCAGTGGCGCCAACTGCGGAACAGCTAAGTCAGCGGCGCCTGTTATATCCTTTGGCGGAGGAACGGAAATTCCTAGACCCCCACGTATATCTGGCTGATGACGGCCGCGATTTGGAAAGGGACAGCGAAAGCAGGGACCCCTTATTAAGACCCCTTTCCCTTAATAGGAAAACTCTGAGGCAGAGTTGACTTGTTTTGGTTTCAATCCGGAAGTAATCCAAGAACCGCAGACTGCAACCTTGGAGAAGCCATCAGAAGGCTATTCAGTCGAATCTCCCGCCAATCAGTTTGAATTTTTTATCAAACCAAACAGCCACTTACTCATTATAGGAAAGAAAAGGGGCAACATTGCGATGAACGATTCGCGGGAATCACTTGGGTGCGCTTTGCAGAAAAATTCCGCATCCCCTGTAAAATTGTCGCTCTCAACGGAAAGCCAGGAGCTCTACACTGACGAGAAATTCCTCGAGATGATCAAACCCCAAATGACGGAGATGAATCCTCGCCAGAAGATGATGTTCAAGAAAAAGGTGTTTCAATCGCTCATAGAGACCTTCGATGATGCCACTGACTTTCCAGAGTCCGGAGAGCTTTGTTTCTCTAATATTAACACTCCGTCTGGCTTTGAGCTCGTATCGGATCCGGAGTTGCAGCTGTTTAGGGAGCTGGTTAGCCTGGTAAGTGCGGCCAAGGTGACTTCTACGCCACCGTCACCTCGAGGGCCATCTTCAAGCGCACCCACAACCCACGGTGGAAAGCCGGCAGCACCAGAAGTGTCGCGACAAACGCGGATTATGCCCCGTGAAATGGTTCAGAGGGTTATTAAGCCAGGCTTGTCAGTAGAGGTGACGACTACTCCTATCATGATCGGACCGGGGCATGAAAAGATGCCTTACAGTATCCTTGAGATGAATGGCAAGTCGAATGGATATAAAGGCGCTTCGATGGAGGAGTTACGCCCCAAAGAATCTTCCGTGAGTGGTACATCTGGGGCCATCAAGGTGGTGGATTCCGTCGTCAGTCCCCGGGCAACCTCCGTTGTGGCGGCTGTAAGGTCCCAAGGCTCTAGCATGAACACCTTCTTCGGCCAACCGCCCAATGTGTCGGCCATTAAGACTGCTCAGCCGGGAAAGTTGAGTATGTCCCGCCGCTACACCATTTGCGGAGCGGGCAATACTCCTCCGGTGCCACCTAGTGGTCAGATGCCCGACAATGCCAGTTCTCTCATCTCCAACCTAAGCCCAGTGGTGGAGGCTACCATCCTGAAGCGTCGCCTCGAAGCTCCCACCCTGGGTCTGAAGCCACTTGGAGGAAATGTGTCCGGCACTAATAAACAGCTTTCGCCCATCATCGGATCATCGACAAAGACTCTACAGATCACCAATGTCCAGGGCAGCGCTTTCAACTACTTTTTCCAGGCTAGTACTGAATCATCTGTGCCTTCGAGTCCGGGTTTGGGAGAGGCCAGCGGCTAAAGCGGCCATGAAAGGCAACATGATCGTGGCCAACACCAAGTACCCTGGCGCAAATTAGGCTGCGGCTCGGTCTGCACAGAGTCGCAGTGATTCAACTAAGACAGTGGCCAGAAGTGCTGCGGAAGATTTCTCCCTAGGCAGCCTGAAGCGGGTGCCACTAGATAACATGTTGGATAAGGACATTCTGGGCATCTAAAGATGGCATTTTGGGCATCCTCAAAATATATAACCAAACCGAATCTTAAAGATTTAAGAAAACATTAAATATTGCATTACATTAGTAATTCCGTAAAGAGTTCAACTTTTAAATTAATATTCAAAAAACAAAAATTGAGGACAGAACTCTTCATTTCATCCAGACACATTTGGGCAAACTCAATGATCATGATGAAAAGCTATTATTTTTTTGACACAATATCTAAGAAATACCGAATTTTTCTGTAGAAAAAACCAACTTTTCTATTATAACGAAACTATTTTTATTAGGAACTGTATCCTCATTTCACTTAATTTTAAGCTACTAATTATAGAAAAGCTAATTCAACTGAATATATCTATATATATATTTTTATATATATATATATATTTTTTTTGAATATATCCCAATTTTATGTTTTATGGGGTAAAATTGATTCAAAAGATAAAGTTTTGTCCATTTTAGAATAAACAAATACAACTATTTTATTATTTATTAGAAAGCAAAACTAGACAAAGGTGGTTTTGCAGTTTGATTTGGTATCCTACTAAATGAGTTATTCAAATTTCACGTAAAATTTTGATTTTCAGAAGTAAGGACTTCTGAATGTCATTGGCGGAACGCTACCTCTTTTGGGTCAACGCCTACATAGGAGACGCACTACCATATAATTGTTTCGGTATACACCTTTTTCATGTCATTGGCAACCAACTTTTTTTGGATACTCAGTGCCTCAACTATCACATAATTCGACTATCAATTAATTAATGAATTATTTTATCTTTTTCGCCATATATTAATTAATTATTTGTTCGTTGTCGCCAGATATTAAATTAAATAAATTTATTTTGATTGTTTTTCGGTTTTGTTTGTTTATTTTCGTATGTTTAAAAAAAAAATTTTTAATTTAATAATAAATAAAATAAATAAAACAATTTTTATTTAAAAATAAAAATAATAAATTTTTTAATATTTATCGTATTTTGTTTATTAAATAAAAAGTAAAATCAGAAAATGGAAACTAATAAACAGAAACTAAAATCCACGACTCTTGATGATTTTAGAAGAAGATTAAATGTCAAAGTAAAAAGCATTCGCTGGTTAGAGGAACGTTTGAAGCTGGGTCAGTTCCTTTAGTAAAGGTTGAGCTAGAGTGCAGGCTTCAGGTTTTAAATAAGACAATATTTAAGGCAAATGAGTTGCAAGACCAGATCAAAATTAATTTGGAGCCGATTTAGAAAAATTAAAGATAACAACTAAGGCAAGGGTGATGTCATTATTAAATGCCTTCACTATAGCTGAAGAGTGCCCATCAACTACTGCAATTTCTGCAGCCCCAACTCGAGCTCGACTTCCCAGTTTGGCATTGCCAAAATTCAGTAGAAACTATTTTTAGTTTAAAAATTTTATAAGGTCTCTAAGGATAAGTAATTTAACCATTTAATTTCGTGCCTCTATGGTGAAGACTTACGAACTATCAAGGCATTCCAAATCACCGAGAGTAATTATGACAAAGCTATTGCTAGTCTAAAAAGAGTTTGCGATAACGAATGTCTCATCTTTACGAACCAAATAAGAAAATTATTCAGCCTCCGAAAGTTTCGTAGGTCCAGCACCTGTCTGCTGAAGAGACTATCAAGCCAAAACAGGAGAAAACTGGATTCGGGAAGCAGCACAATAGAAGTTCGTTGGCTTGCTCCGCTTCCAACTTGCTTGGAATTGGCAAGAAGAATTACTCGAGTCGATAGATGGCAATTTGAAAAAATTCTGGTCGTGGGAAGAAGTACAAACTTTTAAAAAGCTTCTGTCACCTGAACAAGAGTTATGTGAGGAACATTATCAAAATCCTTAGGTCATATATCCCCTAAAAGTAATGATGTTCTTGCTACTCCACACTACGTCATACCCCATCAGGCTGTCTTACGGCCTCAAAGCAAAGAGTCTTGTTGCGATGCGTCTTGTAAGACATCAACACAGAAGTGCCCAAATGATCTGATGATGGTTGGTCCTACCATCCAGGAAGAGTTGTATTCAACTATTCTTATATTTATATAAGATATTGATATTGGTATACGAACTACCGAACTGAGCGGACGTGCTTTGTCCGAGCTCCGGGAAAACTGCACCATAATACAGCTAACCAAAAAACTGGGGTAACCCAATATAAGCGAAAAGGCGCTGAAGAGACAAGCTTTTTATAACAGTTGTGATGTGCTAAACTAAAACTAGTGCATTGTTCAAAAAAAAAGTAAGAGCCACGCAATGAGCTCATTGAGCAACGATCAAAAGAACGAGCGTAGAAGTTCAGTGAACCAAAGAAACGGCTGGAGAAAACGAAGTGGAAAAATCGGCGAATATAAGAAACCCGGCGTTACTGACTGTTGAAACCCAAAGGGCACGGTCTTGCTCACCCGCACTGCTCACTCCTGACTCCCGCGTCATGGAGTTCGCAGTGTAAAACCCCCTCCAATATCGGAAACAAATTTCGCACCAACAACTAGCAGCGCTACAACTTCTGCAACAACAGCGAAAAACCTCTGCAACTCAAAGTACGGCGAGGTCAACGACTACAGCGAGTACAAAAACAACAACCTCGGAAAGTGGCAAAGCGGTAACGGCCACACAGACTGGAATGGATCGCTACATCCAAATTAAGCGCATGCTTAGCCCGCAAAGTAATCCGGCAGGCAACAAAACAAAAATTAACCATGTCCTGAATATCGATAAAGAATATCGCCCATCATCGGATCATCGACAAAGACTCTACAGATCACCAATGTCCAGGGCAGCGCTTTCAACTACTTTTTCCAGGCTAGTACTGAATCATCTGTGCCTTCGAGTCCGGGTTTGGGAGAGGCCAGCGGCTAAAGCGGCCATGAAAGGCAACATGATCGTGGCCAACACCAAGTACCCTGGCGCAAATTAGGCTGCGGCTCGGTCTGCACAGAGTCGCAGTGATTCAACTAAGACAGTGGCCACAAGTGCTGCGGAAGATTTCTCCCTAGGCAGCCTGAAGCGGGTGCCACTAGATAACATGTTGGATAAGGACATTCTGGGCATCTAAAGATGGCATTTTGGGCATCCTCAAAATATATAACCAAACCGAATCTTAAAGATTTAAGAAAACATTAAATATTGCATTACATTAGTAATTCCGTAACGAGTTCAACTTTTAAATTAATATTCAAAAACAAAAATTGAGGACAGAACTCTTCATTTCATCCAGACACATTTGGGCAAACTCAATGATCATGATGAAAAGCTATTATTTTTTTGACACAATATCTAAGAAATACCGAATTTTTCTGTAGAAAAAACCAACTTTTTCTATTATAACGAAACTATTTTTATTAGGAACTGTATCCTCATTTCACTTAATTTTAAGCTACTAATTATAGAAAAGCTAATTCAACTGAATATATCCTATATATATATTTTTATATACTATATATATATTTTTTGAATATATCCCAATTTTATGTTTTATGGGGTAAAATTGATTCAAAGATAAAGTTTTGTCCATTTTAGAATAAACAAATACAACTATTTTATTATTTATTAGAAAGCAAAACTAGACAAAGGTGGTTTTGCAGTTTGATTTGGTATCCTACTAAATGAGTTATTCAAATTTCACGTAAAATTTTGATTTTCAGAAGTAAGGACTTCTGAATGTCATTGGCGGAACGCTACCTCTTTTTGGGTCAACGCCTACATAGGAGACGCACTACCATATAATTGTTTCGGTATACACCTTTTTCATGTCATTGGCAACCAACTTTTTTGGATACTCAGTGCCTCAACTATCACATAATTCGACTATCAATTAATTAATGAATTATTTTATCTTTTTCGCCATATATTAATTAATTATTTGTTCGTTGTCGCCAGATATTAAATTAAATAAATTTATTTTGATTGTTTTCGGTTTTGTTTGTTTATTTTCGTATGTTTAAAAAAAAAATTTTTAATTTAATAATAAATAAAATAAATAAAACAATTTTTATTTAAAAATAAAAATAATAAATTTTTTAATATTTATCGTATTTTGTTTATTAAATAAAAAGTAAAATCAGAAAATGGAAACTAATAAACAGAAACTAAAATCCACGACTCTTGATGATTTTAGAAGAAGATTAAATGTCAAAGTAAAAAGCATTCGCTGGTTAGAGGAACGTTTGAAGCTGGGTCAGTTCCTTTAGTAAAGGTTGAGCTAGAGTGCAGGCTTCAGGTTTTAAATAAGACAATATTTAAGGCAAATGAGTTTCAAGACCAGATCAAAATTAATTTGGAGCCGATTTAGAAAAATTAAAGATAACAACTAAGGCAAGGGTGATGTCATTATTAAATGCCTTCACTATAGCTGAAGAGTGCCCACCAGCTACTGCAATTTCTGCAGCCCCAATTCGAGCTCGACTTCCCAGTTTGGCATTGCCAGAATTCAGTGGAAACTATTTTTAGTTTAAAAATTTTATAAGGTCTCTAAGGATAAGTAATTTAACCATTTAATTTCGTGCCTCTATGGTGAAGGCTTACGAACTATCAAGCCATTCCGAATCACCGAGAGTAATTATGACAAAGTTATTGCTAGTCTAAAAGAGTTTGCGATAACGAATGTCTCATCTTTACGAACCAAATAAGAAAATTATTCAGCCTCCGAAAGTTTCGTAGGTCCAGCCCCTGTCTGCTGAAGAGGCAAAACAGGAGAAAACTGGATTCGGGAAGCAGCACAATAGAAGTTCGTTGGCTTGCTCCGCTTCCAACTTGCTTGGAATTGGCAAGAAGAATTACTCGAGTCGATAGATGGCAATTTGAAAAATTCTGGTCGTGGGAAGAAGTACAAACTTTTAAAAAAGCTTCTGTCACCTGAACAAGAGTTATGTGAGGAACATTATCAAAAATCCTTAGGTCATATATCCCCTAAAAGTAATGATGTTCTTGCTACTCCACACTACGTCATACCCCATCAGGCTGTCTTACGGCCTCAAAGCAAAGAGTCTTGTTGCGATGCGTCTTGTAAGACATCAACACAGAAGTGCCCAAATGATCTGATGATGGTTGGTCCTACCATCCAGGAAGAGTTGTATTCAACCATTCTTATATTTATATAAGATATTGATATTGGTATACGAACTACCGAACTGAGCGGACGTGCTTTGTCCGAGCTCCGGGAAAACTGCACCATAATACAGCTAACCAAAAAACTGGGGTAACCCAATATAAGCGAAAAGGCGCTGAAGAGACAAGCTTTTTATAACAGTTGTGATGTGCTAAACTAAAACTAGTGCATTGTTCAAAAAAAAAAAGTAAGAGCCACGCAATGAGCTCATTGAGCAACGATCAAAAGAACGAGCGTAGAAGTTCAGTGAACCAAAGAAACGGCTGGAGAAAACGAAGTGGAAAAATCGGCGAATATAAGAAACCCGGCGTTACTGACTGTTGAAACCCAAAGGGCACGGTCTTGCTCACCCGCACTGCTCACTCCGACTCCCGCGTCATGGAGTTCGCAGTGTAAAACCCCCCCTCCAATATCGGAAACAAATTTCGCACCAACAACTAGCAGCGCTACAACTTCTGCAACAACAGCGAAAACCTCTGCAACTCAAAGTACGGCGAGGTCAACGACTACAGCGAGTACAAAAACAACAACCTCGGAAAGTGGCAAAGCGGTAACGGCCACACAGACTGGAATGGATCGCTACATCCAAATTAAGCGCAAGCTTAGCCCGCAAAGTAATCCGGCAGGCAACAAAACAAAAATTAACCATGTCCTGAATATCGATAAAGAACCAGACAGATCCACTACTAACAGATTTTCCCTACTGGCGGAGGCTGAGGAAACCCAACCAGCCCTAGACACCGCAAAAAAACCCGAGCCCCCTCCAATCTATATTAGGGAAAACAGCTCGAGTGCCCTGGTCAACAAAATTGCGTCGTTGATCGGGAACCATGACAACTTTCATGTTGTTCCACTTATCAAAGGGAACATCCATGAAACAAAGGCGCAAACCAAGACTGAAGAGCACTTCCGAATCGTGACCAAATATCTGGACACTGTACAGAAAACTATTACACGTACCAGCTGAAAAGCAGTAAGGGCCTACAAGTGGTAGTAAAGGGAATAGAACCTGATGTTACCACCGAGGAAATAAAAACCGTCCTTAAAGAAAAGGGCTTCGCCGCCAAGAATGTTATTAACATTCTAAATAAAGAAAAAAAGCCACAAACCCTCTTCAAGGTCGAGCTCGAGCCAGAAAGCAGGTCGCTGAAGAAGAACGAAGTCCACCCAATCTACAACCTGCAATATCTTTTGCATCGGAAAATCACTGTTGAAGAGCCACATAAACGCAACGATCCAGTGCAATGCACTAACTGTCAAGAGTATGGACATACAAGGTCTTACTGAACACTTCGGGCTGTCTGTGTAGTCTACGCCCACAAGTCCGCTTGCTGCACTACAAACAAGGACAAAACCGTGAAGAAATGTGGAAACTGCGGAGGCAGCCATACAGCAAACTATAGAGGATGTATGGTGTATAAGGAGTTAAAGATTCGCATGCGTCAAGCGACCGCAACGCGCAACCAAAATCCACAGAATGCGTACATTGCGTCAAAACCTACGCCAGACGTCTTCTTCGCCAAAGCTGCGAGATCCTCATTCGGTCCACTAAACACCACCAACGGCTTCTCCTATGCCGATGCTCTACGATCTGGAAGGGAAATTCCAATTCAGCCTAACTCTCAAAGCGCTCAACAGGCCTCAGAACACTATGATGCTTATCCTCCAACAAAGTATGATGGAGCTTATGTCATTCATGAAAACCACCATGCAAACGCTTGTTCAAAACCAGAACATGGTGATACAGCTGCTCGTAGCACAACAGTCCAAATAATCTATGCAGGCGCTACGAATATCAATGTGGAACGCCAATGGTGTCTCACGGCATAAACTAGAAATATCACAATTCTTTACCGAAAACCATATTGACGTTATGCTACTGGTGGAAAAGCATCTTACAAGCTAAAAAAATTTTCATATAAGAGGCTACACCGCACAGATCATCCAGATGGGAAAGCCCACGGCGGAACTGGAGTTCTAATCAGAGACCGCATTAAACACCATTTTAACAAAAGGTTTGAAACAAACTTCTTGCACATCGATACAAATTCAGTCAAGCAACGGAATCCTTTCAATCGCTGCCGTTTACTGCCCTCCTCGTTTCTCAATCTCGAAAGGACAATTTATGGACTTCTACAATTCACTTGGGGATCGATTTATAGCGGCAGGAGACTACGATGCCAAATATACGCACTGGAGATCACGTCTAGTGACTCCCAAAGGAAGCCAATTGTACAATGCAATTATAAATGTGAAAAATAAACTGGACTACGTTTTCCCTGGAAGTCGCACACACTGGCCAACAGACTCACGAAAGCTCCCAGACCTTATTGATTTTGCAGTGACAAAAAACATACCTCGCAATTTAATAAGTGCCAAAGCAGTCTCGGACTTATCATCAGACCACTCACCTGTGCTTCTAACGCTTCTTCAAAGCCCAGAAATAACCGAACACCCCTTCAGCCTGACGACGCCAAAAACGAACTGGCTAAAATACAAAAAGTACGTGAGTGCCCACATAGAACTCGCCCAGGAATTTAACATGGAATCGGATATCGACTACACCACGAGCTCCCTGGAAGAAGTACTTGTTGCGGCAGCTAAAATCTCTACTCCTCATGGGAAAGAAGTAAACCGAAACAAATACTTCAAATCTAATCAGCAAATCGAACAGCTCGTGCGAGAAAAGAGGCGCACGCGTCGTGATTTGCAAAACAGCAGATTACCAGCTTCAAAACAAGGCCTTAAGGAAGCAACCCGATCACTCGACCAGGCTCTTCACCAACAGGAAGAAAATGCACAGCTGAGGTACATCCAGAATCTCTCGCCAACAAGCACAAAGTACAACCTGTGGGGGCCCACCCATAAGAAACTCTTCGGGATGCTGGGCTCGCAGCGACGAAGACCGACGAAGTTTCTTCCAGCCAAACCCAGCCTCAAATTCATTCCTCCTGCCAGACATTCAGCCAGAGTCCTCCCCTCAGCCAGCCGCACCTTCATTCCGGCCGAACGAAATCGGAAAAGTCATAAGAGGGTTAAACCAAAAAAGGCTCCCGGTGGTGACCTATTGACCCCAAAGATGCTGATCGAACTTCCAAAATGCGCTATAGAGGTCGTCTGCAAACTATTTAATGGAATCATTAATCTTGGCTATTTCCCAAAAAAGTGGAAGAAATCCATCATTATAATGATTCCGAAGCCTGGAAAAGACCACGCAATTCCGTCATCATACAGATCAATAAGCCTTAGTTCTTGTTTGTCCAAATTGTTTAAAAAATGCGTGTTAATTCGCATAATACCACTTCTGGAAGCTTGCAATATTATCCCGGCACACCAATTTGGCTTCCGAATAAACAATGAAACCATTTGCTAACATACACCGACAAG
The DNA here is from genome assembly GCA_018153455.1 of Drosophila parabipectinata. Classification (NCBI taxonomy): domain Eukaryota; kingdom Metazoa; phylum Arthropoda; class Insecta; order Diptera; family Drosophilidae; genus Drosophila; species Drosophila parabipectinata. The sequence continues at coordinate 14,058 of JAECYA010000062.1, forward strand.
CTACTGGACAAGCTAATGCAGCTACTTCGGGCGACTACACCATCGAAGCTTGAGTTCCACAATGAAGCTCACTCGGCCCGTGTCTATATGTTTTGTATACTGCGGATATTCCTACGAGCGCACAACTAACAACCTCAACGTTCGCCGATGATACCGCTATCCTTAGTCGCTCCAGATGCCAAACGCAGGCAACAACCCAACTGGCTAATCATCTCACAATAGTGGAAAGGTGGCTGTCCGACTGGCGCATTAAAACAAACGAACAAAAGTGTAAACATATAACGATTACTCTTAACAGACATACATGCCCTCCGCTTTTACTAAACGGTATGCAAATCCCTCAAGCTAACGAAGTACCGTACCTTGGAGTCCACCTTGATAGACGACTTACCTGGCGTAAGCATATCGAATGCACGAATGCACAAAAAGATGCACCTAAAACTGAAAGCCAGCAGCCTCCACTGGATCATAAACTCACGATCGCCACTGTGCCTGGACTACAAGTTACTACTATACAATTCAGTCCTAAAGCCAATCTGGACGTATGGCTCCCAGTGTGAGAAATTTAGAACTATCACAGGGGCACCTTGGTATGTTCGCAACGAAAACATCCACCGGAATCTGGGCATCCTGGCAGTGAAAGACGAAATCCATAAGCAAAAAGAGTCATACAAAGAAAAACTGTCTTCGCACCCAAATTTCGCTCAGGGGTTTCTAGCGTATCCCGCCTTAGACGCAACGACCTCCCAACCCAGCAATTGATTTTTAGGGCCGTCTAACTCCGTATCAGTCAATATGACTGTTAGTGAAGTTAAAAATATAAGATTTGATACACCTCTTGTTAGTCTCGCAAAGAGAAGATTGAAGAAATAAAAGCAACGTTCAAAAAAAAAATATATACATATAAGTAAGTAAAGTAACAATAGGTAAAACGGCCAGAGAGTTATGCATGCACATATGTATATTAGCGGTCTATTTTAATGTATGTTTTAACTCTCTTCCTGTTACTGGAAGAGAAAGCTCTCGGCGGTTGGCGATCCATCCGAATCCTCGCGGAGGCCTAATAGTGGCCTGAATCAACTGCGCTCTACGATCTGGAGTTCATCTGGACATAAACACGAGCCCGTATAAGGACGTTTGGTCAACATATGGTCACGAACGGCAAAACTTTTCAACTATTACGAGACTTATGTATGCTAGAAGATCAAAGTCCTTCGTAGCAAGATCACGCAGCAAAGTCCAAAATTCAAAAATAAAAAAAGTCAAAAATAAATTTACTTACCATTTTTGCAGCATCCACGATCGTTGTTTCCATAGATGTATGTATGTTGGACGTACAATGATAATGGCCAGTATTGGCGAACCAGGGTCCGAAAATTTCAGGACTTGATTCCTCAAAATATGTGGGAGCGATTAATGGGACAGGTACCATTCGAATGGCCTAAAAAATAGCTCTCAAGTGGTATACCGTGCATAATGGAGCATCCTCTGTAAAAAAAGCTAGTGTGGGCATTCAAATTCAATAACGGCGGGCGCCGTGTTAGGCAGCGCATAAATATGTGATGCTGTTAAAAATTTCGGGACTTGATTTCATCTGTGGGAGCGATTTAAATAAAAATAGTCTTATAATGTTCTGAATAAAATAAGCTTTTCAACGGTATACCGTGGAATTTGGCGCATCTCTGTGAAGGACTTAATAGTTGGCGCTTCTCTTATTTGTCAATTTATATGAGGAACTGTAATTCGATTTTCTCAAAATCTGTGGGAACGATTTGTATGATTTTTGGTCCATACATACTTGAAAAGGTCCTACATCGACTCCACTACCGTGCATATTGGAGCATCCTTTTAAAGCTTCACAATTTAGCTTCACATATGGGTTGTTAGCCGGGTTGGTCCACTGCCCCAAAGTGAAGGGGCAATTTTACAAACCCAAAGCTAGCTATTCAAAGCTATTTTAAGAGTGTAGAACCAAAAACCAAACCAAAGTAAGAAAAACAATAGTTTATTCAGTTCTTAACAATTCTAGTGTTTATTTGATTAAATTTAGTGGCTAAATACGGAGATAATTGAAAAGCAAAAAGTTCGTTGCTGTGTTCCAGTTCCACCGTTCCACTTCGATGCTAACTGAGCGACGCTAATTTGACGGACAAATTTTTTTAAACACATTTTACCCTATAATAAAATTTGTTGGTTTTAAAATCATTTAAAAAAAGTTAAAGCTAAAATAAACTATAATACCATTTTTGTATATTGAGGTTTGTATCATTTTATGTAAAGTACAAATAAAACATAAAAAAAAAACAACTAACCTTGCATTTAAAAAATTAAAAAAAAGCCCTCAAGGTCAGAAACGCTTGAGTGAAACTTTACCTGGATCATTTTTAATGATAAACCGACCAATGAGGCCGGGATTTGGTATACTGGGGGTTGGGGTGGTTTCAACAGCATGTGTTGCTCTACTTGTACCTTCACGTAGGACGGGATTTTATTAGACGGCCTAATTTTCTGTTTTTATTATATTTTTTACAGTTTACTATTGCATGAGGCAGTGGCGCCAACTGCGGAACAGCTAAGTCAGCGGCGCCTGTTATATCCTTTGGCGGAGGAACGGAAATTCCTAGACCCCCACGTATATCTGGCTGATGACGGCCGCGATTTGGAAAGGGACAGCGAAAGCAGGGACCCCTTATTAAGACCCCTTTCCCTTAATAGGAAAACTCTGAGGCAGAGTTGACTTGTTTTGGTTTCAATCCGGAAGTAATCCAAGAACCGCAGACTGCAACCTTGGAGAAGCCATCAGAAGGCTATTCAGTCGAATCTCCCGCCAATCAGTTTGAATTTTTTATCAAACCAAACAGCCACTTACTCATTATAGGAAAGAAAAGGGGCAACATTGCGATGAACGATTCGCGGGAATCACTTGGGTGCGCTTTGCAGAAAAATTCCGCATCCCCTGTAAAATTGTCGCTCTCAACGGAAAGCCAGGAGCTCAACACTGACGAGAAATTCCTCGAGATGATCAAACCCCAAATGACGGAGATGAATCCTCGCCAGAAGATGATGTTCAAGAAAAAGGTGTTTCAATCGCTCATAGAGACCTTCGATGATGCCACTGACTTTCCAGAGTCCGGAGAGCTTTGTTTCTCTAATATTAACACTCCGTCTGGCTTTGAGCTCGTATCGGATCCGGAGTTGCAGCTGTTTAGGGAGCTGGTTAGCCTTGTAAGTGCGGCCAAGGTGACTTCTACGCCACCGTCACCTCGAGGGCCATCTTCAAGCGCACCCACAACCAGTGCCGGTGGAAAGCCGGCAGCACCAGAAGTGTCGCGACAAACGCGGATTATGCCCCGTGAAATGGTTCAGAGGGTTATTAAGCCAGGCTCGTCAGTAGAGGTGACGACTACTCCTATCATGATCGGACCGGGGCATGAAAAGATGCCTTACAGTATCCTTGAGATGAATGGCAAGTCGAATGGATATAAAGGCGCTTCGATGGAGGAGTTACGCCCCAAAGAATCTTCCGTGAGTGGTACATCTGGGGCCATCAAGGTGGTGGATTCCGTCGTCAGTCCCCGGGCAACCTCCGTTGTGGCGGCTGTAAGGTCCCAAGGCTCTAGCATGAACACCTTCTTCGGCCAACCGCCCAATGTGTCGGCCATTAAGACTGCTCAGCCGGGAAAGTTGAGTATGTCCCGCCGCTACACCATTTGCGGAGCGGGCAATACTCCTCCGGTGCCACCTAGTGGTCAGATGCCCGACAATGCCAGTTCTCTCATCTCCAACCTAAGCCCAGTGGTGGAGGCTACCATCCTGAAGCGTCGCCTCGAAGCTCCCACCCTGGGTCTGAAGCCACTTGGAGGAAATGTGTCCGGCACTAATAAACAGCTTTCGCCCATCATCGGATCATCGACTCCGACAAAGACTCTACAGATCACCAATGTCCAGGGCAGCGCTTTCAACTACTTTTTCCAGGCTAGTACTGAATCATCTGTGCCTTCGAGTCCGGGTTTGGGAGAGGCCAGCGGCTAAAGCGGCCATGAAAGGCAACATGATCGTGGCCAACACCAAGTACCCTGGCGCAAATTAGGCTGCTGCTCGGTCTGCACAGAGTCGCAGTGATTCAACAAAGACAGTGGCCACAAGTGCTGCGGAAGATTTCTCCCTAGGCAGCCTGAAGCGGGTGCCACTAGATAACATGTTGGATAAGGACATTCTGGGCATCTAAAGATGGCATTTTGGGCATCCTCAAAATATATAACCAAACCGAATCTTAAAGATTTAAGAAAACATTAAATATTGCATTACATTAGTAATTCCGTAACGAGTTCAACTTTTAAATTAATATTCAAAAAACAAAAATTGAGGACAGAACTCTTCATTTCATCCAGACACATTTGGGCAAACTCAATGATCATGATGAAAAGCTATTATTTTTTTGACACAATATCTAAGAAATACCGAATTTTTCTGTAGAAAAAACCAACTTTTTCTATTATAACGAAACTATTTTTATTAGGAACTGTATCCTCATTTCACTTAATTTTAAGCTACTAATTATAGAAAAGCTAATTCAACTGAATATATCCTATATATATTTTTTATACTATATATATATTTTTTTGAATATATCCCAATTTTATGTTTTATGGGGTAAAATTGATTCAAAGATAAAGTTTTGTCCATTTTAGAATAAACAAATACAACTATTTTATTATTTATTAGAAAGCAAAACTAGACAAAGGTGGTTTTGCAGTTTGATTTGGTATCCTACTAAATGAGTTATTCAAATTTCACGTAAAATTTTGATTTTCAGAAGTAAGGACTTCTGAATGTCATTGGCGGAACGCTACCTCTTTTTGGGTCAACGCCTACATAGGAGACGCACTACCATATAATTGTTTCGGTATACACCTTTTTCATGTCATTGGCAACCAACTTTTTTTGGATACTCAGTGCCTCAACTATCACATAATTCGACTATGAATTATTTTATCTTTTTCGCCATATATTAATTAATTATTTGTTCGTTTTCGCCAGATATTAAATTAAATAAATTTATTTTGATTGTTTTCGGTTTTGTTTGTTTGTTTTCGTATGTTTAAAAAAAAAAATTTTTAATTTAATAATAAATAAAATAAATAAAACAATTTTTATTTAAAAATAAAAATAATAAATTTTTTAATATTTATCGTATTTTGTTTATTAAATAAAAAGTAAAATCAGAAAATGGAAACTAATAAACAGAAACTAAAATCCACGACTCTTGATGATTTTAGAAGAAGATTAAATGTCAAAGTAAAAAGCATTCGCTGGTTAGAGGAACGTTTGAAGCTGGGTCAGTTCCTTTAGTAAAGGTTGAGCTAGAGTGCAGGCTTCAGGTTTTAAATAAGACAATATTTAAGGCAAATGAGTTGCAAGACCAGATCAAAATTAATTTGGAGCCGATTTAGAAAAATTAAAGATAACAACTAAGGCAAGGGTGATGTCATTATTAAATGCCTTCACTATAGCTGAAGAGTGCCCACCAGCTACTGCAATTTCTGCAGCCCCAATTCGAGCTCGACTTCCCAGTTTGGCATTGCCAGAATTCAGTGGAAACTATTTTTAGTTTAAAAATTTTATAAGGTCTCTAAGGATAAGTAATTTAACCATTTAATTTCGTGCCTCTATGGTGAAGGCTTACGAACTATCAAGCCATTCCGAATCACCGAGAGTAATTATGACAAAGTTATTGCTAGTCTAAAAAGAGTTTGCGATAACGAATGTCTCATCTTTACGAACCAAATAAGAAAATTATTCAGCCTCCGAAAGTTTCGTAGGTCCAGCCCCTGTCTGCTGAAGAGGCAAAACAGGAGAAAACTGGATTCGGGAAGCAGCACAATAGAAGTTCGTTGGCTTGCTCCGCTTCCAACTTGCTTGGAATTGGCAAGAAGAATTACTCGAGTCGATAGATGGCAATTTGAAAAAATTCTGGTCGTGGGAAGAAGTACAAACTTTTAAAAAAGCTTCTGTCACCTGAACAAGAGTTATGTGAGGAACATTATCAAAAATCCTTAGGTCATATATCCCCTAAAAGTAATGATGTTCTTGCTACTCCACACTACGTCATACCCCATCAGGCTGTCTTACGGCCTCAAAGCAAAGAGTCTTGTTGCGATGCGTCTTGTAAGACATCAACACAGAAGTGCCCAAATGATCTGATGATGGTTGGTCCTACCATCCAGGAAGAGTTGTATTCAACTATTCTTATATTTATATAAGATATTGATATTGGTATACGAACTACCGAACTGAGCGGACGTGCTTTGTCCGAGCTCCGGGAAAACTGCACCATAATACAGCTAACCAAAAAACTGGGGTAACCCAATATAAGCGAAAAGGCGCTGAAGAGACAAGCTTTTTATAACAGTTGTGATGTGCTAAACTAAAACTAGTGCATTGTTCAAAAAAAAAAGTAAGAGCCACGCAATGAGCTCATTGAGCAACGATCAAAAGAACGAGCGTAGAAGTTTAGTGAACCAAAGAAACGGCTGGAGAAAACGAAGTGGAAAAATCGGCGAATATAAGCAACCCGGCTTTACTGACCGTTGAAACCCAAAGGGCACGGTCTTGCTCACCCGCACTGCTTACTCCGACTCCCGCGTCATGGAGTTCGCAGTGTAAAACCCCCCCTCCAATATCGGAAACAAATTTCGCACCAACAACTAGCAGCGCTACAACTTCTGCAACAACAGCGAAAACCTCTGCAACTCAAAGTACGGCGAGGTCAACGACTACAGCGAGTACAAAAACAACAACCTCGGAAAGTGGCAAAGCGGTAACGGCCACACAGACTGGAATGGATCGCTACATCCAAATTAAGCGCATGCTTAGCCCGCAAAGTAATCCGGCAGGCAACAAAACAAAAATTAACCATGTCCTGAATATCGATAAAGAACCAGACAGATCCACTACTAACAGATTTTCCCTACTGGCGGAGGCTGAGGAAACCCAACCAGCCCTAGACACCGCAAAAAACCCGAGCCCCCTCCAAACTATATTAGGGAAAACAGCTCGAGTGCCCTGGTCAACAAAATTGCGTCGTTGATCGGGAACCATGACAACTTTCATGTTGTTCCACTTATCAAAGGGAACATCCATGAAACAAAGGCGCAAACCAAGACTGAAGAGCACTTCCGAATCGTGACCAAATATCTGGACACTGTACAGAAAAACTATTACACGTACCAGCTGAAAAGCAGTAAAGGCCTACAAGTGGTAGTAAAGGGAATAGAACCTGATGTTACCACCGAGGAAATAAAAACCGTCCTTAAAGAAAAGGGCTTCGCCGCCAAGAATGTTATTAACATTCTAAATAAAGAAAAAAAGCCACAAACCCTCTTCAAGGTCGAGCTCGAGCCAGAAAGCAGGTCGCTGAAGAAGAACGAAGTCCACCCAATCTACAACCTGCAATATCTTTTGCATCGGAAAATCACTGTTGAAGAGCCACATAAACGCAACGATCCAGTGCAATGCACTAACTGTCAAGAGTATGGACATACAAGGTCTTACTGAACACTTCGGGCTGTCTGTGTAGTCTACGCCCACAAGTCCCCTTGCTGCACTACAAACAAGGACAAAACCGTGAAGAAATGTGGAAACTGCGGAGGCAGCCATACAGCAAACTATAGAGGATGTATGGTGTATAAGGAGTTAAAGATTCGCATGCGTCAAGCGACCGCAACGTGCAACCAAAATCCACAGAATGCGTACATTGCGTCAAAACCTACGCCAGACGTCTTCTTCGCCAAAGCTGCGAGATCCTCATTCGGTCCACTAAACACCACCAACGGCTTCTCCTATGCCGATGCTCTACGATCTGGAAGGGAAATTCCAATTCAGCCTAACTCTCAAAGCGCTCAACAGGCCTCAGAACACTATGATGCTTATCCTCCAACAAAGTATGATGGAGCTTATGTCATTCATGAAAACCACCATGCAAACGCTTGTTCAAAACCAGAACATGGTGATACAGCTCCTCGTAGCACAACAGTCTAAATAATCTATGCAGTCGCTACGAATATCAATGTGGAACGCCAATGGTGTCTCACGGCATAAACTAGAATTATCACAATTCTTACCCGAAAACCATATTGACGTTATGCTACTGGTGGAAAAGCATCTTACAAGCAAATACAATTTTCATATAAGAGGCTACACCGCACAGATCATCCAGATGGGAAAGCCCACGGCGGAACTGGAGTTCTAATCAGAGAACGCATTAAACACCATTTTCACAAAAGGTTTGCAACAAACTTCTTGCACATCGATACAAATTCAGTCAAGCAACGGAATCCTTTCAATCGCTGCCGTTTACTGCCCTCCTCGTTTCTCAATCTCGGAAGGACAATTTATGGACTTCTACAATTCACTTGGGGATCGATTTATAGCGGCAGGAGACTACGATGCCAAATATACGCACTGGAGATCACGTCTAGTGAATCCCAAAGGAAGCCAATTGTAAAATGCAATTATAAATGTGAAAAATAAACTGGACTACGTTTTCCTGGAAGTCGCACACACTGGCCAACAGACTCACGAAAGCTCCCAGACCTTTTTGATTTTGCAGTGACAAAAAACATACCTCGCAATTTAATAAGTGCCAAAGCAGTCTCGGACTTATCATCAGACCACTCACCTGTGCTTCTAACGCTTCTTCAAAGCCCAGAAATAACCGAACACCCCTTCAGCCTGACGACGCCAAAAACGAACTGGCTAAAATACAAAAAGTACGTGAGTGCACACATAGAACTCGCCCCGGAATTTAACATGGAATCGGATATCGACTACACCACGAGCTCCCTGGAAGAAGTACTTGTTGCGGCAGCTAAAATCTCTACTCCTCATGGGAAAGAAGTAAACCGAAACAAATACTTCAAATCTAATCAGCAAATCGAACAGCTCGTGCGAGAAAAGAGGCGCACGCGTCGTGATTTGCAAAACAGCAGATTACCAGCTTCAAAACAAGGCCTTAAGGAAGCAACCCGATCACTCGACCAGGCTCTTCACCAACAGGAAGAAAATGCACAGCTGAGGTACATCCAGAATCTCTCGCCAACAAGCACAAAGTACAACCTGTGGGGGCCCACCCATAAGAAACTCTTCGGGATGCCTGGCTCGCAGCGACGAAGACCGACGAAGTTTCTTCCAGCCAAACCCAGCCTCAAATTCATTCCTCCTGCCAGACATTCAGCCAGAGTCCTCCCCTCAGCCAGCCGCACCTTCATTCCTGCCGAACGAAATCGGAAAAGTCATAAGAGGGTTAAAACAAAAAAGGCTCCCGGTGGTGACCTATTGACCCCAAAGATGCTGATCGAACTTCCAAAATGCGCTATAGAGGTCGTCTGCAAACTATTTTATTATTTAATCATTAATCTTGGCTATTTCCCAAAAAAGTGGAAGAAATCCATCATTATAATGATACCGAAGCCTGGAAAAGACACGCATTTCCGTCATCATACAGACCAATAAGCCTTAGTTCTTGTTTGTCTAAATTGTTTAAAAAATGCGTGTTAACTCGCATAATACCACTTCTGGAAGCTTGCAATATTATCCCGGCACACCAATTTGGCTTCCGAATAAACAATGGAACCATTTGCTAACATACACCGACAAGCTACTGGAATCATATCTCCACAATAGAGTGTTCTCAGTGAGGTGCAATGCAGCTACTTCGGGCGACTACACCATCGAAGCTGGAGTTCCACAATGAAGCGCACTCGGCCCGTGTCTATATGTTTTGTATACTGCGGATATTCCTACGAGCGCACAACTAACAACCTCAACGTTCGCCGATGATACCGCTATCCTTAGTCGCTCCAGATGCCAAACGCAGGCAACAACCCAACTGGCTAATCATCTCATAATAGTGGAAAGGTGGCTGTCCAACTGGCGCATTAAAACAAACGAACGAAAGTGTAAACATATAACGATTACTCTTAACAGACAAACATGCCCTCCGCTTTTACTAAACGGTATGCAAATCCCTCAAGCTAACGAAGTAACGTACCTTGGAGTCCACCTTGATAGACGACTTACCTGGCGTAAGCACATCGAATGCACGAATGCACAAAAAGATGCACCTAAAACTGAAAGCCAGCAGCCTCCACTGGATCATAAACTCACGATCGCCACTGTGCCTGGACTACAAGTTACTACTATACAATTCAGTCCTAAAGCCAGGGCATCCTGGCAGTGAAAGACGAAATCCATAAGCAAAAAGAGTCATACAAAGAAAAACTGTCTTCGCACCCAAATTTCGCTCGGGGGTTTCTAGCGTATCCCGCCTTAGACGCAACGACCTCCCAACCCAGCAATTGATTTTTAGGGCCGTCTAACTCCGTATCAGTCAATATGTTAATAAGTATGTCAATAAGTTAAAAATATAAGATTTGATACACCTCTTGTTAGTCTCGCAAAGAGAAGATTGAAGAAATAAAAGAAACGTTCAAAAAAAAAATATATACATATAAGTAAGTAAAGTAACAATAGGTAAAACGGCCAGAGAGTTATGCATGCACATATGTATATTAGCGGTCTATTTTAATGTATGTTTTAACTCTCTTCCTGTTACTGAAAGAGAAAGCTCTCGGCGGTTGGCGATCCATCCGAATCCTCGCGGAGGCCTAATAGTGGCCTGAATCAGTGAATCAGTGAATTAGTGGCCTGCGCTCTACGATCTGGAGTTCATCTGGACATAAACACGAGCCCGTATAAGGACGTTTGGTCAACATATGGTCACGAACGGCAAAATTTTTCAACTATTACGAGACTTATGTATGCTAGAAGATCAAAGTCCTTCGTAGCAAGATCACGCAGCAAAGTCCAAAATTCAAAAATAAAAAAAGTCAAAAATAAATTTACTTACCATTTTTGCGAGCATCCACGATCGTTGTTTCCATAGATGTATGTATGTTGGACGTACAATGATAATGGCCAGTATTGGCGAACCAGGGTCCGAAAATTTCAGGACTTGATTCCTCAAAATATGTGGGAGCGATTAATGGGACAGGTACCATTCGAATGGCCTAAAAAATAGCTATCAAGTGGTATACCGTGCATAATGGAGCATCCTCTGTAAAAAAAGCTAGTGTGGGCATTCAAATTCAATAACGGCGGGCGCCGTGTTAGGCAGCGCAGAAATATGTGATGTTGTGAATGGCCAGTACATGTGAATCAGGGTCTAAAAATTTCGGGACTTGATTTCATTAAATCTGTGGGAGCGATTTAAATAAAAATAGTCTTATAATGTTCTGAATAAAATAAGCTTTTCAACGGTATACCGTGGAATTTGGCGCATCTCTGTGAAGGACTTAATAGTTGGCGCTTCTCTTATTTGTCAATTTATATGAGGAACTGTAATTCGATTTTCTCAAAATCTGTGGGAACGATTTGTATGGATTTTTGGTCCATACATACTTGAAAAGGTCCCACATCGACTCCACTACCGTGCATATTGGAGCATCCTTTTAAAGCTTCACAATTTAGCTTCACATATGGGTTGTTAGCCGGGTTGGTCCACTGCCCCAAAGTGAAGGGGCAATTTTTCAAACCCAAAGCTAGCTATTCAAAGCTATTTTAAGAGTGTAGAACCAAAAACCAAACCAAAGTAAGAAAAACAATAGTTTATTCAGTTCTTAACAATTCTAGTGTTTATTTGATTAAATTTAGTGGCTAAATACGGAGATAATTGAAAAGCAAAAGTTCGTTGCCGTGTTCCAGTTCCACCGTTCCACTTCGATACTAACTGAGCGACGCTAATTTGACGGACATATTTTTTTAAACACATTTTACCCTATAATAAAATTTGTTGGTTTTAAAATCATTTAAAAAAAGTTAAAGCTAAAATAAACTATAATACCATTTTTGTATATTGAGGTTTGTATCATTTTATGTAAAGTACAAATAAAACATAAAAAAAAAACAACTAACCTTGCATTTAAAAAATTAAAAAAAAGCCCTCAAGGTCAGAAACGCTTGAGTGAAACTTTACCTGGATCATTTTTAATGATAAACCGACCAATGAGGCCGGCATTTGGTATACTGGGGGTTGGGGTGGTTTCAACAGCAGGTGTTGCTCTACTTGTACCTTCACGTAGGACGGGATTTTATTGGACGGCCTAATTTTCTGTTTTTATTATATTTTTTACAGTTTACTATTGCATGAGGCAGTGGCGCCAACTGCGGAACAGCTAAGTCAGCGGCGCCTGTTATATCCTTTGGCGGAGGAACGGAAATTCCTAGACCCCCACGTATATCTGGCTGATGACGGCCGCGATTTGGAAAGGGACAGCGAAAGCAGGGACCCCTTATTAAGACCCCCTTTCCCTTAATAGGAAAACTCTGAGGCAGAGTTGACTTGTTTTGGTTTCAATCCGGAAGTAATCCAAGAACCGCAGACTGCAACCTTGGAGAAGCCATCAGAAGGCTATTCAGTCGAATCTCCCGCCAATCAGTTTGAATTTTTTATCAAACCAAACAGCCACTTACTCATTATAGGAAAGAAAAGGGGCAACATTGCGATGAACGATTCGCGGGAATCACTTGGGTGCGCTTTGCAGAAAAATTCCGCATCCCCTGTAAAATTGTCGCTCTCAACGGAAAGCCAGGAGCTCTACACTGACGAGAAATTCCTCGAGATGATCAAACCCCAAATGACCGAGATGAATCCTCGCCAGAAGATGATGTTCAAGAAAAAGGTGTTTCAATCGCTCATAGAGACCTTCGATGATGCCACTGACTTTCCAGAGTCCGGAGAGCTTTGTTTCTCTAATATTAACACTCCGTCTGGCTTTGAGCTCGTATCGGATCCGGAGTTGCAGCTGTTTAGGGAGCTGGTTAGCCTGGTAAGTGCGGCCAAGGTGACTTCTACGCCACCGTCACCTCGAGGGCCATCTTCAAGCGCACCCACAACCCACGGTGGAAAGCCGGCAGCACCAGAAGTGTCGCGACAAACGCGGATTATGCCCCGTGAAATGGTTCAGAGGGTTATTAAGCCAGGCTTGTCAGTAGAGGTGACGACTACTCCTATCATGATCGGACCGGGGCATGAAAAGATGCCTTACAGTATCCTTGAGATGAATGGCAAGTCGAATGGATATAAAGGCGCTTCGATGGAGGAGTTACGCCCCAAAGAATCTTCCGTGAGTGGTACATCTGGGGCCATCAAGGTGGTGGATTCCGTCGTCAGTCCCCGGGCAACCTCCGTTGTGGCGGCTGTAAGGTCCCAAGGCTCTAGCATGAACACCTTCTTCGGCCAACCGCCCAATGTGTCGGCCATTAAGACTGCTCAGCCGGGAAAGTTGAGTATGTCCCGCCGCTACACCATTTGCGGAGCGGGCAATACTCCTCCGGTGCCACCTAGTGGTCAGATGCCCGACAATGCCAGTTCTCTCATCTCCAACCTAAGCCCAGTGGTGGAGGCTACCATCCTGAAGCGTCGCCTCGAAGCTCCCACCCTGGGTCTGAAGCCACTTGGAGGAAATGTGTCCGGCACTAATAAACAGCTTTCGCCCATCATCGGATCATCGACAAAGACTCTACAGATCACCAATGTCCAGGGCAGCGCTTTCAACTACTTTTTCCAGGCTAGTACTGAATCATCTGTGCCTTCGAGTCCGGGTTTGGGAGAGGCCAGCGGCTAAAGCGGCCATGAAAGGCAACATGATCGTGGCCAACACCAAGTACCCTGGCGCAAATTAGGCTGCGGCTCGGTCTGCACAGAGTCGCAGTGATTCAACTAAGACAGTGGCCACAAGTGCTGCGGAAGATTTCTCCCTAGGCAGCCTGAAGCGGGTGCCACTAGATAACATGTTGGATAAGGACATTCTGGGCATCTAAAGATGGCATTTTGGGCATCCTCAAAATATATAACCAAACCGAATCTTAAAGATTTAAGAAAACATTAAATATTGCATTACATTAGTAATTCCGTAAAGAGTTCAACTTTTAAATTAATATTCAAAAAACAAAAATTGAGGACAGAACTCTTCATTTCATCCAGACACATTTGGGCAAACTCAATGATCATGATGAAAAGCTATTATTTTTTTGACACAATATCTAAGAAATACCGAATTTTTCTGTAGAAAAACCAACTTTTTCTATTATAACGAAACTATTTTTATTAGGAACTGTATCCTCATTTCACTTAATTTTAAGCTACTAATTATAGAAAAGCTAATTCAACTGAATATATCCTATATATATATTTTTATATACTATATATATTTTTTTGAATATATCCCAATTTTATGTTTTATGGGGTAAAATTGATTCAAAGATAAAGTTTTGTCCATTTTAGAATAAACAAATACAACTATTTTATTATTTATTAGAAAGCAAAACTAGACAAAGGTGGTTTTGCAGTTTGATTTGGTATCCTACTAAATGAGTTATTCAAATTTCACGTAAAATTTTGATTTTCAGAAGTAAGGACTTCTGAATGTCATTGGCGGAACGCTACCTCTTTTTGGGTCAACGCCTACATAGGAGACGCACTACCATATAATTGTTTCGGTATACACCTTTTTCATGTCATTGGCAACCAACTTTTTTTGGATACTCAGTGCCTCAACTATCACATAATTCGACTATCAATTAATTAATGAATTATTTTATCTTTTCGCCATATATTAATTAATTATTTGTTCGTTGTCGCCAGATATTAAATTAAATAAATTTATTTTGATTGTTTTCGGTTTTGTTTGTTTGTTTTCGTATGTTTAAAAAAAAAATAAAAAAAAAAATAAATAAAACAATTTTTATTTAAAAATAAAAATAATAAATTTTTAATATTTATCGTATTTTGTTTATTAAATAAAAAGTAAAATCAGAAAATGGAAACTAATAAACAGAAACTAAAATCCACGACTCTTGATGATTTTAGAAGAAGATTAAATGTCAAAGTAAAAAGCATTCGCTGGTTAGAGGAACGTTTGAAGCTGGGTCAGTTCCTTTAGTAAAGGTTGAGCTAGAGTGCAGGCTTCAGGTTTTAAATAAGACAATATTTAAGGCAAATGAGTTGCAAGACCAGATCAAAATTAATTTGGAGCCGATTTAGAAAAATTAAAGATAACAACTAAGGCAAGGGTGATGTCATTATTAAATGCCTTCACTATAGCTGAAGAGTGCCCACCAGCTACTGCAATTTCTGCAGCCCCAATTCGAGCTCGACTTCCCAGTTTGGCATTGCCAGAATTCAGTGGAAACTATTTTTAGTTTAAAAATTTTATAAGGTCTCTAAGGATAAGTAATTTAACCATTTAATTTCGTGCCTCTATGGTGAAGGCTTACGAACTATCAAGCCATTCCGAATCACCGAGAGTAATTATGACAAAGTTATTGCTAGTCTAAAAAGAGTTTGCGATAACGAATGTCTCATCTTTACGAACCAAATAAGAAAATTATTCAGCCTCCGAAAGTTTCGTAGGTCCAGCCCCTGTCTGCTGAAGAGGCAAAACAGGAGAAAACTGGATTCGGGAAGCAGCACAATAGAAGTTCGTTGGCTTGCTCCGCTTCCAACTTGCTTGGAATTGGCAAGAAGAATTACTCGAGTCGATAGATGGCAATTTGAAAAAATTCTGGTCGTGGGAAGAAGTACAAACTTTTAAAAGCTTCTGTCACCTGAACAAGAGTTATGTGAGGAACATTATCAAAAATCCTTCAATGGTCATATATCCCCTAAAAGTAATGATGTTCTTGCTACTCCACACTACGTCATACCCCATCAGGCTGTCTTACGGCCTCAAAGCAAAGAGTCTTGTTGCGATGCGTCTTGTAAGACATCAACACAGAAGTGCCCAAATGATCTGATGATGGTTGGTCCTACCATCCAGGAAGAGTTGTATTCAACTATTCTTATATTTATATAAGATATTGATATTGGTATACGAACTACCGAACTGAGCGGACGTGCTTTGTCCGAGCTCCGGGAAAACTGCACCATAATACAGCTAACCAAAAAACTGGGGTAACCCAATATAAGCGAAAAGGCGCTGAAGAGACAAGCTTTTTATAACAGTTGTGATGTGCTAAACTAAAACTAGTGCATTGTTCAAAAAAAAAGTAAGAGCCACGCAATGAGCTCATTGAGCAACGATCAAAAGAACGAGCGTAGAAGTTCAGTGAACCAAAGAAACGGCTGGAGAAAACGAAGTGGAAAAATCGGCGAATATAAGAAACCCGGCGTTACTGACTGTTGAAACCCAAAGGGCACGGTCTTGCTCACCCGCACTGCTCACTCCGACTCCCGCGTCATGGAGTTCGCAGTGTAAAACCCCTCCAATATCGGAAACAAATTTCGCACCAACAACTAGCAGCGCTACAACTTCTGCAACAACAGCGAAAACCTCTGCAACTCAAAGTACGGCGAGGTCAAC
The DNA here is from genome assembly GCA_018153455.1 of Drosophila parabipectinata. Lineage (NCBI taxonomy): Eukaryota > Metazoa > Arthropoda > Insecta > Diptera > Drosophilidae > Drosophila > Drosophila parabipectinata. The sequence continues at coordinate 30,479 of JAECYA010000062.1, forward strand.
GACTACAGCGAGTACAAAAACAACAACCTCGGAAAGTGGCAAAGCGGTAACGGCCACACAGACTGGAATGGATCGCTACATCCAAATTAAGCGCATGCTTAGCCCGCAAAGTAATCCGGCAGGCAACAAAACAAAAATTAACCATGTCCTGAATATCGATAAAGAACCAGACAGATCCACTACTAACAGATTTTCCCTACTGGCGGAGGCTGAGGAAACCCAACCAGCCCTAGACACCGCAAAAAAACCCGAGCCCCCTCCAAACTATATTAGGGAAAACAGCTCGAGTGCCCTGGTCAACAAAATTGCGTCGTTGATCGGGAACCATGACAACTTTCATGTTGTTCCACTTATCAAAGGGAACATCCATGAAACAAAGGCGCAAACCAAGACTGAAGAGCACTTCCGAATCGTGACCAAATATCTGGACACTGTACAGAAAAACTATTACACGTACCAGCTGAAAAGCAGTAAAGGCCTACAAGTGGTAGTAAAGGGAATAGAACCTGATGTTACCACCGAGGAAATAAAAACCGTCCTTAAAGAAAAGGGCTTCGCCGCCAAGAATGTTATTAACATTCTAAATAAAGAAAAAAAGCCACAAACCCTCTTCAAGGTCGAGCTCGAGCCAGAAAGCAGGTCGCTGAAGAAGAACGAAGTCCACCCAATCTACAACCTGCAATATCTTTTGCATCGGAAAATCACTGTTGTTGAGCCACATAAACGCAACGATCCAGTGCAATGCACTAACTGTCAAGAGTATGGACATACAAGGTCTTACTGAACACTTCGGGCTGTCTGTGTAGTCTACGCCCACAAGTCCCCTTGCTGCACTACAAACAAGGACAAAACCGTGAAGAAATGTGGAAACTGCGGAGGCAGCCATACAGCAAACTATAGAGGATGTATGGTGTATAAGGAGTTAAAGATTCGCATGCGTCAAGCGACCGCAACGCGCAACCAAAATCCACAGAATGCGTACATTGCGTCAAAACCTACGCCAGACGTCTTCTTCGCCAAAGCTGCGAGATCCTCATTCGGTCCACTAAACACCACCAACGGCTTCTCCTATGCCGATGCTCTACGATCTGGAAGGGAAATTCCAATTCAGCCTAACTCTCAAAGCGCTCAACAGGCCTCAGAACACTATGATGCTTATCCTCCAACAAAGTATGATGGAGCTTATGTCATTCATGAAAACCACCATGCAAACGCTTGTTCAAAACCAGAACATGGTGATACAGCTCCTCGTAGCACAACAGTCTAAATAATCTATGCAGTCGCTACGAATATCAATGTGGAACGCCAATGGTGTCTCACGGCATAAACTAGAATTATCACAATTCTTAACCGAAAACCATATTGACGTTATGCTACTGGTGGAAAAGCATCTTACAAGCAAATACAATTTTCATATAAGAGGCTACACCGCACAGATCATCCAGATGGGAAAGCCCACGGCGGAACTGGAGTTCTAATCAGAGAACGCATTAAACACCATTTTCACAAAAGGTTTGCAACAAACTTCTTGCACATCGATACAAATTCAGTCAAGCAACGGAATCCTTTCAATCGCTGCCGTTTACTGCCCTCCTCGTTTCTCAATCTCGGAAGGACAATTTATGGACTTCTACAATTCACTTGGGGATCGATTTATAGCGGCAGGAGACTACGATGCCAAATATACGCACTGGAGATCACGTCTAGTGAATCCCAAAGGAAGCCAATTGTAAAATGCAATTATAAATGTGAAAAATAAACTGGACTACGTTTTCCCTGGAAGTCGCACACACTGGCCAACAGACTCACGAAAGCTCCCAGACCTTTTTGATTTTGCAGTGACAAAAAACATACCTCGCAATTTAATAAGTGCCAAAGCAGTCTCGGACTTATCATCAGACCACTCACCTGTGCTTCTAACGCTTCTTCAAAGCCCAGAAATAACCGAACACCCCTTCAGCCTGACGACGCCAAAAACGAACTGGCTAAAATACAAAAAGTACGTGAGTGCACACATAGAACTCGCCCCGGAATTTAACATGGAATCGGATATCGACTACACCACGAGCTCCCTGGAAGAAGTACTTGTTGCGGCAGCTAAAATCTCTACTCCTCATGGGAAAGAAGTAAACCGAAACAAATACTTCAAATCTAATCAGCAAATCGAACAGCTCGTGCGAGAAAAGAGGCGCACGCGTCGTGATTTGCAAAACAGCAGATTACCAGCTTCAAAACAAGGCCTTAAGGAAGCAACCCGATCACTCGACCAGGCTCTTCACCAACAGGAAGAAAATGCACAGCTGAGGTACATCCAGAATCTCTCGCCAACAAGCACAAAGTACAACCTGTGGGGGCCCACCCATAAGAAACTCTTCGGGATGCCGGGCTCGCAGCGACGAAGACCGACGAAGTTTCTTCCAGCCAAACCCAGCCTCAAATTCATTCCTCCTGCCAGACATTCAGCCAGAGTCCTCCCCTCAGCCAGCCGCACCTTTATTCCTGCCGAACGAAATCGGAAAAGTCACAAGAGGGTTAAACCAAAAAAGTCTCCCGGTGGTGACCTATTGACCCCAAAGATGCTGATCGAACTTCCAAAATGCGCTATAGAGGTCGTCTGCAAACTATTTTATTATTTAATCATTAATCTTGGCTATTTCCCAAAAAAGTGGAAGAAATCCATCATTATAATGATACCGAAGCCTGGAAAAGACCACGCAATTCCGTCATCATACAGACCAATAAGCCTTAGTTCTTGTTTGTCTAAATTGTTTAAAAAATGCGTGTTAACTCGCATAATACCACTTCTGGAAGCTTGCAATATTATCCCGGCACACCAATTTGGCTTCCGAATAAACAATGGAACCATTTGCTAACATACACCGACAAGCTACTGGAATCATATCTCCACAATAGAGTGTTCTCAGTGAGGTGCAATGCAGCTACTTCGGGCGACTACACCATCGAAGCTGGAGTTCCACAATGAAGCGCACTCGGCCCGTGTCTATATGTTTTGTATACTGCGGATATTCCTACGAGCGCACAACTAACAACCTCAACGTTCGCCGATGATACCGCTATCCTTAGTCGCTCCAGATGCCAAACGCAGGCAACAACCCAACTGGCTAATCATCTCATAATAGTGGAAAGGTGGCTGTCCAACTGGCGCATTAAAACAAACGAACGAAAGTGTAAACATATAACGATTACTCTTAACAGACAAACATGCCCTCCGCTTTTACTAAACGGTATGCAAATCCCTCAAGCTAACGAAGTAACGTACCTTGGAGTCCACCTTGATAGACGACTTACCTGGCGTAAGCACATCGAATGCACGAATGCACAAAAAGATGCACCTAAAACTGAAAGCCAGCAGCCTCCACTGGATCATAAACTCACGATCGCCACTGTGCCTGGACTACAAGTTACTACTATACAATTCAGTCCTAAAGCCAGGGCATCCTGGCAGTGAAAGACGAAATCCATAAGCAAAAAGAGTCATACAAAGAAAAACTGTCTTCGCACCCAAATTTCGCTCGGGGGGTTTCTAGCATATCCCGCCTTAGACGCAACGACCTCCCAACCCAGCAATTCATTTTTTAGGGCCGTCTAACTCCGTATCAGTCAATATGTTAATAAGTATGTCAATAAGTTAAAAATATAAGATTTGATACACCTCTTGTTAGTCTCGCAAAGAGAAGATTGAAGAAATAAAAGAAACGTTCAAAAAAAAAATATATACATATAAGTAAGTAAAGTAACAATAGGTAAAACGGCCAGAGAGTTATGCATGCACATATGTATATTAGCGGTCTATTTTAATGTATGTTTTAACTCTCTTCCTGTTACTGAAAGAGAAAGCTCTCGGCGGTTGGCGATCCATCCGAATCCTCGCGGAGGCCTAATAGTGGCCTGAATCAGTGAATCAGTGAATTAGTGGCCTGCGCTCTACGATCTGGAGTTCATCTGGACATAAACACGAGCCCGTATAAGGACGTTTGGTCAACATATGGTCACGAACGGCAAAATTTTTCAACTATTACGAGACTTATGTATGCTAGAAGATCAAAGTCCTTCGTAGCAAGATCACGCAGCAAAGTCCAAAATTCAAAAATAAAAAAAGTCAAAAATAAATTTACTTACCATTTTTGCAGCATCCACGATCGTTGTTTCCATAGATGTATGTATGTTGGACGTACAATGATAATGGCCAGTATTGGCGAACCAGGGTCCGAAAATTTCAGGACTTGATTCCTCAAAATATGTGGGAGCGATTAATGGGACAGGTACCATTCGAATGGCCTAAAAAATAGCTATCAAGTGGTATACCGTGCATAATGGAGCATCCTCTGTAAAAAAAGCTAGTGTGGGCATTCAAATTCAATAACGGCGGGCGCCGTGTTAGGCAGCGCAGAAATATGTGATGTTGTGAATGGCCAGTACATGTGAATCAGGGTCTAAAAATTTCGGGACTTGATTTCATTAAATCTGTGGGAGCGATTTAAATAAAAATAGTCTTATAATGTTCTGAATAAAATAAGCTTTTCAACGGTATACCGTGGAATTTGGCGCATCTCTGTGAAGGACTTAATAGTTGGCGCTTCTCTTATTTGTCAATTTATATGAGGAACTGTAATTCGATTTTCTCAAAATCTGTGGTAACGATTTGTATGATTTTTGGTCCATACATACTTGAAAAGGTCCTACATCGACTCCACTACCGTGCATATTGGAGCATCCTTTTAAAGCTTCACAATTTAGCTTCACATATGGGTTGTTAGCCGGGTTGGTCCACTGCCCCAAAGTGAAGGGGGAATTTTACAAACCCAAAGCTAGCTATTCAAAGCTATTTTAAGAGTGTAGAACCAAAAACCAAACCAAAGTAAGAAAAACAATAGTTTATTCAGTTCTTAACAATTCTAGTGTTTATTTGATTAAATTTAGTGGCTAAATACGGAGATAATTGAAAAGCAAAAAGTTCGTTGCTGTGTTCCAGTTCCACCGTTCCACTTCGATGCTAACTGAGCGACGCTAATTTGACGGACAAATTTTTTTAAACACATTTTACCCTATAATAAAATTTGTTGGTTTTAAAATCATTTAAAAAAGTTAAAGCTAAAATAAACTATAATACCATTTTTGTATATTGAGGTTTGTATCATTTTATGTAAAGTACAAATAAAACATAAAAAAAAAACAACTAACCTTGCATTTAAAAAATTAAAAAAAAGCCCTCAAGGTCAGAAACGCTTGAGTGAAACTTTACCTGGATCATTTTTAATGATAAACCGACCAATGAGGCCGGGATTTGGTATACTGGGGGTTGGGGTGGTTTCAACAGCATGTGTTGCTCTACTTGTACCTTTACGTAGGACGGGATTTTATTAGACGGCCTAATTTTCTGTTTTTATTATATTTTTTACAGTTTACTATTGCATGAGGCAGTGGCGCCAACTGCGGAACAGCTACATAAGTCAGCGGCGCCTGTTATATCCTTTGGCGGAGGAACGGAAATTCCTAGACCCCCACGTATATCTGGCTGATGACGGCCGCGATTTGGAAAGGGACAGCGAAAGCAGGGACCCCTTATTAAGACCCCTTTCCCTTAATAGGAAAACTCTGAGGCAGAGTTGACTTGTTTTGGTTTCAATCCGGAAGTAATCCAAGAACCGCAGACTGCAACCTTGGAGAAGCCATCAGAAGGCTATTCAGTCGAATCTCCCGCCAATCAGTTTGAATTTTTTATCAAACCAAACAGCCACTTACTCATTATAGGAAAGAAAAGGGGCAACATTGCGATGAACGATTCGTGGAATCACTTGGGTGCGCTTTGCAGAAAAATTCCGCATCCCCTGTAAAATTGTCGCTCTCAACGGAAAGCCAGGAGCTCTACACTGACGAGAAATTCCTCGAGATGATCAAACCCCAAATGACGGAGATGAATCCTCGCCAGAAGATGATGTTCAAGAAAAAGGTGTTTCAATCGCTCATAGAGACCTTCGATGATGCCACTGACTTTCCAGAGTCCGGAGAGCTTTGTTTCTCTAATATTAACACTCCGTCTGGCTTTGAGCTCGTATCGGATCCGGAGTTGCAGCTGTTTAGGGAGCTGGTTAGCCTGGTAAGTGCGGCCAAGGTGACTTCTACGCCACCGTCACCTCGAGGGCCATCTTCAAGCGCCCCCACAACCCACGGTGGAAAGCCGGCAGCACCAGAAGTGTCGCGACAAACGCGGATTATGCCCCGTGAAATGGTTCAGAGGGTTATTAAGCCAGGCTTGTCAGTAGAGGTGACGACTACTCCTATCATGATCGGACCGGGGCATGAAAAGATGCCTTACAGTATCCTTGAGATGAATGGCAAGTCGAATGGATATAAAGGCGCTTCGATGGAGGAGTTACGCCCCAAAGAATCTTCCGTGAGTGGTACATCTGGGGCCATCAAGGTGGTGGATTCCGTCGTCAGTCCCCGGGCAACCTCCGTTGTGGCGGCTGTAAGGTCCCAAGGCTCTAGCATGAACACCTTCTTCGGCCAACCGCCCAATGTGTCGGCCATTAAGACTGCTCAGCCGGGAAAGTTGAGTATGTCCCGCCGCTACACCATTTGCGGAGCGGGCAATACTCCTCCGGTGCCACCTAGTGGTCAGATGCCCGACAATGCCAGTTCTCTCATCTCCAACCTAAGCCCAGTGGTGGAGGCTACCATCCTGAAGCGTCGCCTCGAAGCTCCCACCCTGGGTCTGGAAGCCACTTGGAGGAAATGTGTCCGGCACTAATAAACAGCTTTCGCCCATCATCGGATCATCGACTCCGACAAAGACTCTACAGATCACCAATGTCCAGGGCAGCGCTTTCAACTACTTTTTCCAGGCTAGTACTGAATCATCTGTGCCTTCGAGTCCGGGTTTGGGAGAGGCCAGCGGCTAAAGCGGCCATGAAAGGCAACATGATCGTGGCCAACACCAAGTACCCTGGCGCAAATTATGCTGCTGCTCGGTCTGCACAGAGTCGCAGTGATTCAACAAAGACAGTGGCCACAAGTGCTGCGGAAGATTTCTCCCTAGGCAGCCTGAAGCGGGTGCCACTAGATAACATGTTGGATAAGGACATTCTGGGCATCTAAAGATGGCATTTTGGGCATCCTCAAAATATATAACCAAACCGAACCTTAAAGATTTAAGAAAAAATTAAATATTGCATTACATTAGTAATTCCGTAAAGAGTTCAACTTTTAAATTAATATTCAAAAAACAAAAATTGAGGACAGAACTCTTCATTTCATCCAGACACATTTGGGGAAACTCAATGATCATGATGAAAAGCTATTATTTTTTTGACACAATATCTAAGAAATACCGAATTTTTCTGTAGAAAAAACCAACTTTTTCTATTATAACGAAACTATTTTTATTAGGAATTGCATCCTCATTTCACTTAATTTTAAGCTACTTATTATAGAAAAGCTAATTCAACTACATTTTTTTTTGAATATATCCCAATTTTATGTTTTATGGGGTAAAATTGATTCAAAGACAAATTTTGTCCATTTTAGAATAAACAAATAAAACTATTTTATTATTTATTAGAAAGCAAAACTAGACAAAGGTGGTTTTGCAGTTTGATTTGGTATCCTACTAAATGAGTTATTCAAATTTCACGTAAAATTTTGATTTTCAGAAGTAAGGACTTCTGATTGTCATTGGCGGAACGCTACCTCTTTTTGGGTCAACGCCAACATAGGAGACGCACTACCATATAATTGTTTGGGTATACACCTTTTTCGGTGTCAAACCACTAACCATACAGTATATAGACAACCCATTTCATACAACGAAAATGGACGCGAAAATTTCTTGCGACAGGCCCCAGCAGGCCCCAGAGCGGATTTCTTACGCTCATCGTTCGTTCATCTTACGCTCATTCTCTCATAAAATTTTTTCTGTTTCTCTGTCTCTAAACGGAGCGCGATGAAGAAGGTTGGCCTGCGCTTCGGTTGATCTTCGTATGTATGCGTGTCACACATTCACATACACGGGTGTATGTGTGCGTGCGATTTCGTTTCGAAGCCAGCGCACAAAATTTTGATTTTTCTTACTTTCCAGGCTTGCTACCCTAACCAAATTCGGGTATTCGTTATTTGATGAAATGACGAAAGAAATTATATTATTTTTTATATTATATTTTTTATTATTTCAGCATACATTTTTAATTTATTTAGGAATAAGATTAAGTGTTAGTAGTAAAATGTTTTCTGTATATATATTTTTACAAATCATTAAAAATCAATATACTGAGAAAGTGTCAGAGTATATTTCAGTCGGAGTCACTTAAAAAGCCAATTGCTTTTAAGTTTTTGTTGTTCTGCAAGAGGCTTGTGCATGCCTACTCTAACGATGGAATGATTTTTAGGCGAGGGTGAACCCACGAAAACAGCTGATGGACTTGTTTACCTTTTTTGTTTACAATTTTTCAGGCACTTGTTATTAATTTGGGTTATTGTGAGATTTAATTAAATTATTGTCGTTAATTTAATAATTTCCTTATATATTTTGGAACTTTAAAAAGTCACCGACTGAATATATACTCTGACACTTTCTCAGTATATTGATTTTTAATGATTTGTAAAAATATATATACAGAAAACATTTTACTACTAACACTTAATCTTATTCCTAAATAAATTAAAAATGTATGCTGAAATAATAAAAATATAATATAAAAAATAATATAATTTCTTTCGTCATTTCATCAAATAACGAATACCCGAATTTGGTTAGGGTAGCAAGCCTGAAAAGTAAGAAAATCAAAATTTTGTGCGCTGGCTTCGAAACGAAATCGCACGCACACATACACCCGTGTATGTGAATGTGTGACACGCATACATACGAAGATCAACCGAAGCGCAGGACAACCTTCTTCATCGCGCTCCGTTTAGAGACTGAGAAACAGAAAAAATTTTATGAGAGAATGAGCGTAAGATGAACGAACGATGAGCGTAAGAGAGCGTAAGAAATCCGCTCTGGGGCCTGCTGGGGCCTGTCGCAAGAAATTTTCGCGTCCATTTTCGTTGTATGAAATGGGTTGTCTATATGCTGTATGGTTAGTGGTCAAACTCAATGATCATGATGAAAAGCTATTATTTTTTTGACACAATATCTAAGAAATACCGAATTTTTCTGTAGAAAAAGCCAACTTGTTCTATTATAACGAAACTATTTATATTAGGAACTAGCGACCCCGGCAAACGTTGTTTTTGGCCTTTTTTGTTTTGTATAAGGGCTAGCTGTTTTTCTTCATTTATTTTGGTTAATAAATGTTTTTCAGTATTTCAAGTACATCTAGTATTTTCACGTACAACAAAATTCCCCTCGCCAATATCTAACAGTTGTTTAGAGAAAGGATGGATCCTGAAGCATTCGATCGCGCATATTCTTGGTCAGTTCTTTTTCAACATTACGCCACAGTTGCGATGATTTTAAGCAAGCATTGAATTCATCAGCGTACGTTAACCGTGAACACCTGAAAGGAGTAACAAAGGGCCGTAAAAAAGTTTATCATTGTTCCTTATATCCCTAAATGACCAATCCAATTCCCCAAGCGAATTTTTACGTCCTATAGTGCATTCATCAAAATATGGGCACTATGCCCATAGACGATTGTTTTTTATGTTGCACACTGCATCTGGATTATTTTGAATGCTCAATGCTTAAGTCCTGAATGAGCTTTTATGCCTCCATCTAATAAGGTTGCTGCAACGCCAGAAGATGCAATGGCCAATGCGTTGCCATTTTTTTTAATCGTAACTCGGCAGGAAGAAGCGAATTAAGGAATGTTCACTTTGGAACTTTCACTTTGAATGTTCACAATAATCACTTTGGAATAAGCAGAATTTTCAACATCAGGCTCTTACTGGAATTCTAGTCGAAGAAATTGCCCAGATGTGAATCCTCGATAAACTTGTTGCCGTTGTTAGATAATTCTTCTTCTAACTATTAATCTGTGCGCTTCTCTTCTTTGAAAAGTGGTCTTTGTTGATTATGTTCATCTCGTGCATCTTTCGATTGTGATTCACGTAACTGCGCCATGCTTACACGCGCCTCTTCATTACCTTTATAAATTTGTTCTCCTGATCTCGTAATCTTCTATCTCGCGCAGCTCTAGAATTGACTGTTTGATGACTAAAATTGGTCCAATTGCGTTTTCTTGGCATTGGTGACTGTAGATAAGTAATCGGCGGACCCCTATTTCAGGGGCATATGACACACACATAAATGTACAATACGTTACGCTCACAGCCTACTTATTGTTATTCATTACTATAAAAGCAGCCATTTCGGAGGAGTATAATTCCCGTTGTCGAACGGGATAAAAAGTATCCTATGTCCGTCTCCTGGCACTAAGCTACCTCCCTACCAATTTTCAGCCAAATCGTTCTTGCCGTTCTTGAGTTATAAGTGGTGTAACTAACACGACTTTCTTTTATATATATAGATAATATCCATATTCTCCTGCGTTATATGCGTCATATGATCGATGAGTTTCTACGGAAAACTTTAATGCACCACAATACTCGCAAACAACGTCCATTTGCCCAATGCAAACGCTAGGATGCAAGCTGTAATCATTGCTGCAATCGTATCGAAACGCAGCTCGATTCAAATCAGCTAAATATCTTGTTCTGCGTCGCAAATTAAAATCTATTTGAGAAGCACGAAGTCAAGCCATACTATTGCGGCGCTGTTCACGTGCAATTTCTTGTTCTTCTTCAGTCCTTTCATATGCAGTATTTTGTATTCTTCTTGCATTACGGCTTTGTCGGGAAATATTCGATCGTCTTGGTCGCGGCATTATTAATTAAACTTTACTTCACTTCAATTAGAGGTCTGCATGAATACAGTCAAAGCAGCATTTGGCACTCTCACTCAAAGTTCTGACTGACTGAGTGAGACATTGAGTAAAACGGATTTGGCAAATGTGGTAAAGGCATGAGTAAAAAATTTACTCTATCCGAACGGCGACGCAATAACCAAATGAGTTTTGTAACCGAGTACTCGGTTAGTTGTGCGTCGCATTTGTGACGTCAAATTTATTTTTTGTTTTTGTTTTTGTGTTGCTTTTCAATACAAGAAATAGAAAAATAGAAAGGCATGGATTAATTATTATATATACATATGTATGTATGTTATTTATTTAATTTTTCATAACAGAATGCAAAAACATAATTTTTTTTATTGTATCTGCATTGTTAGCAATAATACATCGCTTTTCAGAAATTAAATTTCTAGCATCTGAAAAGGCTCTTTGCAGGTAGCTGCTTGCTATCTGCTTGCCGAGCTGCTTGCAGGTATACAACAAATTGTGCAACTAGTTATAGCTTCTGCTCTAACTGCAATGAATGACGAGAATGTCAAAATTTTATCCGAGTATCTGAAGCGTTTACTCTGCATTCACTCATTCTATCCATTCCACATTGGTTTGAATTTCACTCATTTCGCATACAACGAAAACGACCCTTACCAATCCGCAATTCACTTTGTTGAAACGGTTTGGCAAGCTCAATTGCGACTTAAGCTTATTGTACTCAAATAACCAAAAATTTTGAGTGCAATCATGCAGACCTCTAACTTCAATCCACTTGTTAATTATTTATTTAATAGAAATAGTTTTAATATTGATTTCTTACAAATATCAATAGAGAGTGCAGAGGCTCTGGTGGTGCTTCAAGTTGAGGCAATTTCACTTTCCCGGAAGCGCAACACAATCCTTTTGTTTCGTTGTTAAATTTTTTTTTTTTTTTTTTTTTTTGTAATAGCAGGGTAATGTTTATTTAAAACTGTCCATTAGGGACAACCATTAAATTTTATCACGTAAACTTCACGTATAGATAATTTTAAATATTAATATGGTAGAAATAAATTAGAGCAGTAAGGGGAGGTCCAGCGGGTGTGTCCTTTTTAGTCTTCTGGGCTGCTCGCTGTTGTCCAGCAGGGAGCTGGCCAACCGGTTCGGGTGATTATGAAGCCTCTGCATGTAACGTGCGCTGCTTCTTTGTATCTCGTCCTTGACCCAAGGGAAATTGAGAACCTCGAGGATGGTGCGATTGTCATGATAGACGTGGGCCCCAGTGGCGATTCGAAGGGCTCTATTTTCGAAAGCTTGCATAGTTCGGACGTATGCAGATAGGGCGTATTATTGCCTTGTAAATGAGGAGTTTAGTGGAAGTTCTCAGCTTCGATCTCCTACCCATAAGCCAGTAGAAGGATCGAAGTCTTTGATTAGCCTGTTAGGATTAGGGATTGGATTGTCTACCTGTGGGATTGAAGAGCCGTTAAGGTTAACTGGAGGGCAGTTGCCTTTGCAGAGAGAAAATGTGGAGGCAGTGGACTTCTCATTATTGACGGCAATGTTCCATCGCTTTTGCCAGTCGCTGAGCAAGTCAAGCTCCAATTGCATCGTATCGGCTGCCCGCAATGCGCTATCGGCGGTGGTAAGGAAGGCGGTGTCGTCTGCATAGGTTGCTGCGAGCAGGTCAGGCCTCTGAAGAACAGGGAGGTCGGCCGTGTAAGCATTGTACATTAACGGGCCAAGAACGATGCCTTGGGGTACACCAGCGTGAGCTTCTCTAATACCGGAGATGGCCTCGCCACATCTAACAGCAAATTTACGGTCTTCCAAGAACGACTTTAGGAACTGGAAGTATGGTCGGGGTAGGCCAGTGTTTAATTTATATAGAAGACCGGGATGCCAGACTCGGTCAAACGCCTGGTTCACGTCCAGCATGACGGCCATGCAGTACTTCTTGGTTTCAAACGCGTCCAGGATGCACTGCACTACCCGATGGCACTGCTCTGGCGTACCGTGTCGCCGCCTGAAGCCAAACTGGTGGTCCGGGATCAGTCCAGCCTCGTCAAATACTGGCAGTGCTCTGCTTAAAAACACTCGTTCAAGTATTTTGGAGAGCATTGGTAACAAACTTATTGGTCGGTAGGACGAAAGGTTTGCTTCGGGTTTCCCGGGCTTAGGTATCATAGTCATATCAATTTGAGAGCCTGACTTTGAATTTGACTTCGTTTCTAACTGACATTTTGACATTTGACACTTTCATTTGACATTTTCTTCTTAGCTGTCTGCTTAAATAAAAAATTATGGGCACGGGAGGAACGCTGTCGAACGGGACAAAAAGTATCCTATGTCCTTCTCCTGGCTCTAAGCTACCTCCCTACCAATTTTCACTCAAATCTGTTCTTCCGTTCTTGATTTATAAGTGGTGTAACATATAACACGACTTTCTTTTTATATATATAGATTGTATCCTCATTTCACTTAATTTTAAGCTACTAATTATAGAAAAGCTAATTCAACTGAATTTTTTTTGAATATATCCCAATTTTATGTTTTATGGGGTAAAATTGATTCAAAGACAAAGTTTTGTCCATTTTAGAATAAACAAATACAACTATTTTATTATTTATTAGAAAGCAAAACTAGACAAAGGTGGTTTTGCAGTTTGATTTGGTATCCTACTAAATGAGTTATTCAAATTTCACGTAAAATTTTGATTTTCAGAAGTAAGGACTTCTGAATGTCATTGGCGGAACGCTACCTCTTTTTGGGTCAACGCCTACATAGGAGACGCACTACCATATAATTGTTTGGGTATACACCTTTTTCGGTGTCAAACTCAATGATCATGATGAAAAGCTATTATTTTTTTGACACAATATCTAAGAAATACCGAATTTTTCTGTAGAAAAAGCCAACTTGTTCTATTATAACGAAACTATTTATATTAGGAACTAGCGACCCCGGCAAACGTTGTTTTGGCCTTTTTTTGTTTTGTATAAGGGCTAGCTGTTTTTTCTTCATTTATTTTGGTTAATAAATGTTTTTCAGTATTTCAAGTACATCTAGTATTTTCACGTACAACAAAATTCCCCTCGCCAATATCTAACAGTTGTTTAGAGAAAGGATGGATCCTGAAGCATTTGATCGCGCATATTCTTGGTCAGTTCTTTTTCAACATTACGCCACAGTTGCGATGATTTTAAGCAAGCATTGAATTCATCAGCGTACGTTAACCGTGAACACCTGAAAGGAGTAACAAAGGGCCGTAAAAAGTTTATCATTGTTCCTTATATCCCTAAATGACCAATCCAATTCCCCAAGCGAATTTTTACGTACTATAGTGCATTCATCCAAAATATGGGCACTATGCCCATAGACTATTGTTTTTTTTGATGTTGCACACTGCATCTGGATTATTTTGAATGCTCAATGCTTAAGTCCTGAATGAGCTGTTATGCCTCCATCTAATAAGGTTGCTGCAACGCCCGAAGATGCAATGGCCAATGCGTTGCCATTTTTTTTTAATCGTAACTCGGCAGGAAGAAGCGAAGTAAGGAATGTTCACTTTGGAACTTTCACTTTGAATGTTCACAATAATCACTTTGGAATAAGCAGAATTTTCAACATCAGGCTCTTACTGGAATTCTAGTCGAAGAAATTGCCCAGATGTGAATCCTCGATAAACTTGTTGCCGTTGTTAGATAATTCTTCTTCTAACTATTAATCTGTGCGCTTCTCTTCTTTGAAAAGTGGTCTTTGTTGATTATGTTCATCTCGTGCATCTTTCGATTGTGATTCACGTAAGTGCGTCATGCTTACACGCGCCTCTTCATTACCTTTATAAATTTGTTCTCCTGATCTCGTATTCTTCTATCTCGCGCAGCTCTAGAATTGACTGTTTAATGACTAAAATTGGTCCAATTGCGTTTTCTTGGCATTGGTGACTGTAGATAAGTAATCGGCGGACCCCTATTTCAGGGGCATATGACACATAAATGTACAATACGTTACGCTCACAGCCTACTTATTGTTATTCATTACTATAAAAGCAGCCATTTCGGAGGAGTATAATTCCCGTTGTCGAACGGGATAAAAAGTATCATATGTCCGTCTCCTGGCTCTAAGCTACCTCCCTACCAATTTTCAGCCAAATCTGTTCTGCCGTTCTTGAGTTATAAGTGGTGTAACTAACACGACTTTCTTTTATATATATAGATAATATCCATATTCTCCTGCGTTATATGCGTCATATGATCGATGAGTTTCTAGGGAAAACTTTAATGCACCACAATACTCGCAAACAACGTCCATTTGCCCAATGCAAACGCTAGGATGCAAGCTGTAATCATTGCTGCAATCGTATCGAAACGCAGCTCGATTCAAATCAGCTAAATATCTTGTTCTGCGTCGCAAATTAAAATCTATTTGAGAAGCACGAAGTCGAGCCATACTATTGCGGCGCTGTTCACGTGCAATTTCTTGTTCTTCTTCAGTCCTTTCATATGCAGTATTTTGTATTCTTCTTGCATTACGGCTTTGTCGGGAAATATTCGATCGTCTTGGTCGCGGCATTATTAATTAAACTTTACTTCACTTCAATTAGAGGTCTGCATGAATACAGTCAAAGCAGCATTTGGCACTCTCACTCAAAGTTCTGACTGACTGAGTGAGACATTGAGTAAAACGGATTTGGCAAATGTGGTAAAGGCATGAGTAAAAAATTTACTCTATCCGAACGGCGACGCAATAACCAAATGAGTTTTGTAACCGAGTACTCGGTTAGTTGTGCGTCGCATTTGTGACGTCAAATTTATTTTTTGTTTTTGTTTTTGTGTTGTTTTTCAATACAAGAAATAGAAAAATAGAAAGGCATGGATTAATTATTACATATACATATGTATGTATGTTATTTATTTAATTTTTCATAACAGAATGCAAAAACATAATTTTTTTATTGTATCTGCATTGTTAGCAATAATACATCGCTTTTCAGAAATTAAATTTCTAGCATCTGAAAAGGCTCTTTGCAGGTAGCTGCTTGCTATCTGCTTGCCGAGCTGCTTGCAGGTATACAACAAATTGTGCAACTAGTTATAGCTTCTGCTCTAACTGCAATGAATGACGAGAATGTCAAAATTTTATCCGAGTATTCGAAGCGTTTACTCTGCATTCACTCATTCTATCCATTCCACATTGGTTTGAATTTCACTCATTTCGCATACAACGAAAACGACCCTTACCAATCCGCAATTCACTTTGTTGAAACGGTTTGGCAAGCTCAATTGCGACTTAAGCTTATTGTACTCAAATAACCAAAAATTTTGAGTGCAATCATGCAGACCTCTAACTTCAATCCACTTGTTAATTATTTATTTAATAGAAATAGTTTTAATATTGATTTCTTACAAATATCAATAGAGAGTGCAGAGGCTCTGGTGGTGCTTCAAGTTGAGGCAATTTCACTTTCCCGGAAGCGCAACACAATCCTTTTGTTTCGTTGTTAAATTTTTTTTTTTTTTTTTTTTTTTTTTTTTGTAATAGCAGGGTAATGTTTATTTAAAACTGTCCATTAGGGACAACCATTAAATTTTATCACGTAAACTTCACGTATAGATAATTTTAAATATTAATATGGTAGAAATAAATTAGAGTAGTAAGGGGAGGTCCAGCGGGTGTGTCCTTTTTAGTCTTCTGGGCTGCTCGCTGTTGTCCAGCAGGGAGCTGGCCAACCGGTTCGGGTGATTATGAAGCCTCTGCATGTAACGTGCGCTGCTTCTTTGTATCTCGTCCTTGACCCAAGGGAAATTGAGAACCTCGTGGATGGTGCGATTGTCATGATAGACGTGGGCCCCAGTGGCGATTCGAAGGGCTCTATTTTCGAAAGCTTGCATAGTTCGGACATTCGTCTTTCTCGCAGTGCCCCAGAGCTGTATGCCGTACGTATGCAGATAGGGCGTATTATTGCCTTGTAAATGAGGAGTTTAGTGGAAGTTCTCAGCTTCGATCTCCTACCCATAAGCCAGTAGAAGGATCGAAGTCTTTGATTAGCCTGTTAGGATTAGGATTGGATTGTCTACCTGTGGGATTGGAGAGCCGTTAAGGTTCACTGGAGGGCAGTTGCCTTTGCAGAGAGAAAATGTGGAGGCAGTGGACTTCTCATTATTGACGGCAATGTTCCATCGCTTTTGCCAGTCGCTGAGCAAGTCAAGCTCCAATTGCATCGTATCGGCTGCCCGCAATGCGCTATCGGCGGTGGTAAGGAAGGCGGTGTCGTCTGCATAGGTTGCTGCGAGCAGGTCAGGCCTCTGAAGAACAGGGAGGTCGGCCGTGTAAGCATTGTACATTAACGGGCCAAGAACGCTGCCTTGGGGTACACCAGCGTGAGCTTCTCTAATACCGGAGATGGCCTCGCCACATCTAACAGCAAATTTACGGTCTTCCAAGAACGACTTTAGGAACTGGAAGTATGGTCGGGGTAGGCCAGTGTTTAATTTATATAGAAGACCGGGATGCCAGACTCGGTCAAACGCCTGGTTCACGTCCAGCATGACGGCCATGCAGTACTTCTTGGTTTCAAACGCGTCCAGGATGCACTGCACTACCCGATGACACTGCTCTGGCGTACCGTGTCGCCGCCTGAAGCCAAGCTGGTGGTCAGGGATCAGTCCAGCCTCGTCAAATACTGGCAGTGCTCTGCTTAAAAACACTCGTTCAAGTATTTTGGAGAGCATTGGTAACAAACTTATTGGTCGGTAGGACGAAAGGTTTGCTTCGGGTTTCCCGGGCTTAGGTATCATAGTCATATCAATTTGAGAGCCTGACTTTGAATTTGACTTCGTTTCTAACTGACATTTTGACATTTGACACTTTCATTTGACATTTTCTTCTTAGCTGTCTGCTTAAATAAAAAATTATGGGCACGGGAGGAACGCTGTCGAACGGGACAAAAAGTATCCTATGTCCTTCTCCTGGCTCTAAGCTACCTCCCTACCAATTTTCACTCAAATCTGTTCTTCCGTTCTTGATTTATAAGTGGTGTAACATATAACACGACTTTCTTTTTATATATATAGATTGTATCCTCATTTCACTTAATTTTTAAGCTACTAATTATAGAAAAGCTAATTCAACTGAATTTTTTTGAATATATCCCAATTTTATGTTTTATGGGGTAAAATTGATTCAAAGACAAAGTTTTGTCCATTTTAGAATAAACAAATACAACTATTTTATTATTTATTAGAAAGCAAAACTAGACAAAGGTGGTTTTGCAGTTTGATTTGGTATCCTACTAAATGAGTTATTCAAATTTCACGTAAAATTTTGATTTTCAGAAGTAAGGACTTCTGAATGTCATTGGCGGAACGCTACCTCTTTTGGGTCAACGCCTACATAGGAGACGCACTACCATATAATTGTTTGGGTATACACCTTTTTCGGTGTCAAACTCAATGATCATGATGAAAAGCTATTATTTTTTTGACACAATATCTAAGAAATACCGAATTTTTCTGTAGAAAAAGCCAACTTGTTCTATTATAACGAAACTATTTATATTAGGAACTAGCGACCCCGGCAAACGTTGTTTTGGCCTTTTTTTGTTTTGTATAAGGGCTAGCTGTTTTTTCTTCATTTATTTTGGTTAATAAATGTTTTTCAGTATTTCAAGTACATCTAGTATTTTCACGTACAACAAAATTCCCCTCGCCAATATCTAACAGTTGTTTAGAGAAAGGATGGATCCTGAAGCATTTGATCGCGCATATTCTTGGTCAGTTCTTTTTCAACATTACGCCACAGTTGCGATGATTTTAAGCAAGCATTGAATTCATCAGCGTACGTTAACCGTGAACACCTGAAAGGAGTAACAAAGGGCCGTAAAAAAGTTTATCATTGTTCCTTATATCCCTAAATGACCAATCCAATTCCCCAAGCGAATTTTTACGTACTATAGTGCATTCATCCAAAATATGGGCACTATGCCCATAGACTATTGTTTTTTTTGATGTTGCACACTGCATCTGGATTATTTTGAATGCTCAATGCTTAAGTCCTGAATGAGCTGTTATGCCTCCATCTAATAAGGTTGCTGCAACGCCCGAAGATGCAATGGCCAATGCGTTGCCATTTTTTTTTAATCGTAACTCGGCAGGAAGAAGCGAAGTAAGGAATGTTCACTTTGGAACTTTCACTTTGAATGTTCACAATAATCACTTTGGAATAAGCAGAATTTTCAACATCAGGCTCTTACTGGAATTCTAGTCGAAGAAATTGCCCAGATGTGAATCCTCGATAAACTTGTTGCCGTTGTTAGATAATTCTTCTTCTAACTATTAATCTGTGCGCTTCTCTTCTTTGAAAAGTGGTCTTTGTTGATTATGTTCATCTCGTGCATCTTTCGATTGTGATTCACGTAACTGCGCCATGCTTACACGCGCCTCTTCATTACCTTTATAAATTTGTTCTCCTGATCTCGTATTCTTCTATCTCGCGCAGCTCTAGAATTGACTGTTTGATGACTAAAATTGGTCCAATTGCGTTTTCTTGGCATTGGTGACTGTAGATAAGTAATCGGCGGACCCCTATTTCAGGGGCATATGACACACATAAATGTACAATACGTTACGCTCACAGCCTACTTATTGTTATTCATTACTATAAAAGCAGCCATTTCGGAGGAGTATAATTCCCGTTGTCGAACGGGATAAAAAGTATCATATGTCCGTCTCCTGGCTCTAAGCTACCTCCCTACCAATTTTCAGCCAAATCTGTTCTGCCGTTCTTGAGTTATAAGTGGTGTAACTAACACGACTTTCTTTTATATATATAGATAATATCCATCTTCTCCTTGCCAAAACATCAGTGGGTATTGCAATGCGTCATATGATCGATGAGTTTCTCCGGAAAACTTTAATGCACCACAATACTCGCAAACAACGTCCATTTGCCCAATGCAAACGCTAGGATGCAAGCTGTAATCATTGCTGCAATCGTATCGAAACGCAGCTCGATTCAAATCAGCTAAATATCTTGTTCTGCGTTGCAAATTAAAATCTATTTGAGAAGCTCGAAGTCGAGCCATACTATTGCGGCGCTGTTCACGTGCAATTTCTTGTTCTTCTTCAGTCCTTTCATATGCAGTGTTTTGTATTCTTCTTGCATTACGGCTTTGTCGGGAAATATTCGATCGTCTTGGTCGCGGCATTATTAATTAAACTTCACTTCACTTCAATTAGAGGTCTGCATGAATACAGTCAAAGCAGCATTTGGCACTCTCACTCAAAGTTCTGACTGACTGAGTGAGACATTGAGTAAAACGGATTTGGCAAATGTGGTAAAGGCATGAGTAAAAAATTTACTCTATCCGAACGGCGACGCAATAACCAAATGAGTTTTGTAACCGAGTACTCGGTTAGTTGTGCGTCGCATTTGTGACGTCAAATTTATTTTTTGTTTTTGTTTTTGTGTTGCTTTTCAATACAAGAAATAGAAAAATAGAAAGGCATGGATTAATTATTATACATATATACATATGTATGTATGTTATTTATTTCATTTTTCATAACAGAATGCAAAAACATAATTTTTTTTATTGTATCTGCATTGTTAGCAATAATACATCGCTTTTCAGAAATTAAATTTCTAGCATCTGAAAAGGCTCTTTGCAGGTAGCTGCTTGCTATCTGCTTGCCGAGCTGCTTGCAGGTATACAACAAATTGTGCAACTAGTTATAGCTTCTGCTCTAACTGCAATGAATGACGAGAATGTCAAAATTTTATCCGAGTACTCGAAGCGTTTACTCTGCATTCACTCATTCTATCCATTCCACATTGGTTTGAATTTCACTCATTTCGCATACAACGAAAACGACCCTTACCAATCCGCAATTCACTTTGTTGAAACGGTTTGGCAAGCTCAATTGCGACTTAAGCTTATTGTACTCAAATAACCAAAAATTTTGAGTGCAATCATGCAGACCTCTAACTTCAATCCACTTGTTAATTATTTATTTAATAGAAATAGTTTTAATATTGATTTCTTACAAATATCAATAGAGAGTGCAGAGGCTCTGGTGGTGCTTCAAGTTGAGGCAATTTCACTTTCCCGGAAGCGCAACACAATCCTTTTGTTTCGTTGTTAAATTTTTTTTTTTTTTTTTTTTTTTTTTTTTTGTAATAGCAGGGTAATGTTTATTTAAAACTGTCCATTAGGGACAACCATTAAATTTTATCACGTAAACTTCACGTATAGATAATTTTAAATATTAATATGGTAGAAATAAATTAGAGCAGTAAGGGGAGGTCCAGCGGGTGTGTCCTTTTAGTCTTCTGGGCTGCTCGCTGTTGTCCAGCAGGGAGCTGGCCAACCGGTTCGGGTGATTATGAAGCCTCTGCATGTAACGTGCGCTGCTTCTTTGTATCTCGTCCTTGACCCAAGGGAAATTGAGAACCTCGAGGATGGTGCGATTGTCATGATAGACGTGGGCCCCAGTGGCGATTCGAAGGGCTCTATTTTCGAAAGCTTGCATAGTTCGGACGTATGCAGATAGGGCGTATTATTGCCTTGTAAATGAGGAGTTTAGTGGAAGTTCTCAGCTTCGATCTCCTACCCATAAGCCAGTAGAAGGATCGAAGTCTTTGATTAGCCTGTTAGGATTAGGATTGGATTGTCTACCTGTGGGATTGAAGAGCCGTTAAGGTTAACTGGAGGGCAGTTGCCTTTGCAGAGAGAAAATGTGGAGGCAGTGGACTTCTCATTATTGACAGCAATGTTCCATCGCTTTTGCCAGTCGCTGAGCAAGTCAAGCTGCAATTGCATCGTATCGGCTGCCCGTATCGGATGCGCTATCGGCGGTGGTAAGGAAGGCGGTGTCGTCTGCATAGGTTGCTGCGAGCAGGTCAGGCCTCTGAAGAACAGGGAGGTCGGCCGTGTAAGCATTGTACATTAACGGGCCAAGAACGCTGCCTTGGGGTACACCAGCGTGAGCTTCTCTAATACCGGAGATGGCCTCGCCACATCTAACAGCAAATTTACGGTCTTCCAAGAACGACTTTAGGAACTGGAAGTATGGTCGGGGTAGGCCATTGTTTAATTTATATAGAAGACCGGGATGCCAGACTCGGTCAAACGCCTGGTTCACGTCCAGCATGACGGCCATGCAGTACTTCTTGGTTTCAAACGCGTCCAGGATGCACTGCACTACCCGATGACACTGCTCTGGCGTACCGTGTCGCCTGCTGACGCCAAACTGGTGGTCAGGGATCAGTCCAGCCTCGTCAAATACTGGCAGTGCTCTGCTTAAAAACACTCGTTCAAGTATTTTGGAGAGCATTGGTAACAAACTTATTGGTCGGTAGGACGAAAGGTTTGCTTCGGGTTTCCCGGGCTTAGGTATCATAGTCATATCAATTTGAGAGCCTGACTTTGAATTTGACTTCGTTTCTAACTGACATTTTGACATTTGACATTTTAATTTGACATTTTCTTCTTAGCTGTCTGCCTAAATAAAAAATTATGGGCACGGGAGGAACTCTGTCGAACGGGACAAAAAGTATCCTATGTCCTTCTCCTGGCTCTAAGCTACCTCCCTACCAATTTTCACTCAAATCTGTTCTTCCGTTCTTGATTTATAAGTGGTGTAACATATAACACGACTTTCTTTTATATATATAGATTGTATCCTCATTTCACTTAATTTTAAGCTACTAATTATAGAAAAGCTAATTCAACTGAATTTTTTTTGAATATATCCCAATTTTATGTTTTATGGGGTAAAATTGATTCAAAGACAAAGTTTTGTCCATTTTAGAATAAACAAATACAACTATTTTATTATTTATTAGAAAGCAAAACTAGACAAAGGTGGTTTTGCAGTTTGATTTGGTATCCTACTAAATGAGTTCTTCAAATTTCACGTAAAATTTTGATTTTCAGAAGTAAGGACTTCTGAATGTCATTGGCGGAACGCTACCTCTTTTGGGTCAACGCCTACATAGGAGACGCACTACCATATAATTGTTTGGGTATACACCTTTTTCGGTGTCAAACTCAATGATCATGATGAAAAGCTATTATTTTTTTGACACAATATCTAAGAAATACCGAATTTTTCTGTGGAAAAAGCCAACTTGTTCTATTATTTTTATATTAGGAACTATTTATATTAGGAACTAGCGACCCCGGCTAACGTTGTTTTGGCCTTTTTTTGTTTTGTATAAGGGCTAGCTGTTTTTTCTTCATTTATTTTGGTTAATAAATGTTTTTCAGTATTTCAAGTACATCTAGTATTTTCACGTACAACAAAATTCCCCTCGCCAATATCTAACAGTTGTTTAGAGAAAGGATGGATCCTGAAGCATTCGATCGCGCATATTCTTGGTCAGTTCTTTTTCAACATTACGCCACAGTTGCGATGATTTTAAGCAAGCATTGAATTCATCAGCGTACGTTAACCGTGAACACCTGAAAGGAGTAACAAAGGGCCGTAAAAAAGTTTATCATTGTTCCTTACATATCTAAATGACCAATCCAATTCCCCAAGCGAATTTTTACGTCCTATAGTGCATTCATCCAAAATATGGGCACTATGCCCATAGACGATTGTTTTTTTATGTTGCACACTGCATCTGGATTATTTTGAATGCTCAATGCTTAAGTCCTGAATGAGCTGTTATGCCTCCATCTAATAAGGTTGTTGCAACGCCAGAAGATGCAATGGCCAATGCGTTGCCATTTTTTTTTAGTCGTAACTCGGCAGGAAGAAGCGAAATAAGGAATGTTCACTTTGGAACTTTCACTTTGAATGTTCACAATAATCACTTTGGAATAAGCAGAATTTTCAACATCAGGCTCTTACTGGAATTCTAGTCGAAGAAATTGCCCAGATGTGAATCCTCGATAAACTTGTTGCCGTTGTTAGATAATTCTTCTTCTAACTATTAATCTGTGCGCTTCTCTTCTTTGAAAAGTGGTCTTTGTTGATTATGTTCATCTCGTGCATCTTTCGATTGTGATTCACGTAACTGCGCCATGCTTACACGCGCCTCTTCATTACCTTTATAAATTTGTTCTCCTGATCTCGTATTCTTCTATCTCGCGCAGCTCTAGAATTGACTGTTTGATGACTAAAATTGGTCCAATTGCGTTTTCTTGGCATTGGTGACTGTAGATAAGTAATCGGCGTAACACGACTTTCTTTTATATATATAGATAATATCCATATTCTCCTGCGTTATATGCGCCATATGATCGATGAGTTTCTACGGAAAACTTTAATGCACCACAATACTCGCAAACAACGTCCATTTGCCCAATGCAAACGCTAGGATGCAAGCTGTAATCATTGCTGCAATCGTATCGAAACGCAGCTCGATTCAAATCAGCTAAATATCTTGTTCTGCGTCGCAAATTAAAATATATTTGAGAAGCACGAAGTCGAGCCATACTATTGCGGCGCTGTTCACGTGCAATTTCTTGTTCTTCTTCAGTCCTTTCATATGCATTATTTTGTATTCTTCTTGCATTACGGCTTTGTCGGGAAATATTCGATCGTCTTGGTCGCGGCATTATTAATTAAACTTCACTTCACTTCAATTAGAGGTCTGCATGAATACAGTCAAAGCAGCATTTGGCACTCTCACTCAAAGTTCTGACTGACTGAGTAAGACATTGAGTAAAACGGATTTGGCAAATGTGGTAAAGGCATGAGTTAAAAATTTACTCTATCCGAACGGCGACGCAATAACCAAATGAGTTTTGTAACCGAGTACTCGGTTAGTTGTGCGTCGCATTTGTGACGTCAAATTTATTTTTTGTTTTTTGTTTTTGTGTTGCTTTTCAATACAAGAAATAGAAAAATAGAAAGGCATGGATTAATTATTATATATACATATGTATGTATGTTATTTATTTAATTTTTCAAAACAGAATGCAAAAACATAATTTTTTTTATTGTATCTGCATTGTTAGCAATAATACATCGCTTTTCAGAAATAAAATTTCTAGCATCTGAAAAGGCTCTTTGCAGGTAGCTGCTTGCTAGCTGCTTGCCGAGCTGGTTGCTGCTGCTTGGTATACAACAAATTGTGCAACTAGTTATAGCTTCTGCTCTAACTGCAATGAATGACGAGAATGTCAAAATTTTATCCGAGTACTCGAAGCGTTTACTCTGCATTCACTCATTCTATCCATTCCACATTGGTTTGAATTTCACTCATTTCGCATACAACGAAAACGACCCTTACCAATCCGTAATTCACTTTGTTGAAACGGTTTGGCAAGCTCAATTGCGACTTAAGCTTATTGTACTCAAATAACCAAAAATTTTGAGTGCAATCATGCAGACCTCTAACTTCAATCCACTTGTTAATTATTTATTTAATAGAAATAGTTTTAATATTGATTTCTTACAAATATCAATAGAGAGTGCAGAGGCTCTGGTGGTGCTTCAAGTTGAGGCAATTTCACTTTCCCGGAAGCGCAACACAATCCTTTTGTTTCGTTGTTAAATTTTTTTTTTTTTTTTTTTTTTTGTAATAGCAGGGTAATGTTTATTTAAAACTGTCCATTAGGGACAACCATTAAATGTTATCACGTAAACTTCACGTATAGATAATTTTAAATATTAATATGGTAGAAATAAATTAGAGTAGTAAGGGGAGGTCCAGCGGGTGTGTCCTTTTTAGTCTTCTGGGCTGCTCGCTGTTGTCCAGCAGGGAGCTGGCCAACCGGTTCGGGTGATTATGAAGCCTCTGCATGTAACGTGCGCTGCTTCTTTGTATCTCGTCCTTGACCCAAGGGAAATTGAGAACCTCGTGGATGGTGCGATTGTCATGATAGAAGGGCTCTATTTTCGAAAGCTTGCATAGTTCGGACATTCGTCTTTCTCGCAGTGCCCCAGAACTGTATGCCGTACGTCCAGATAGGGCGTATTATTGCCTTGTAAATGAGGAGTTTAGTGGAAGTTCTCAGCTTCGATCTCCTACCCATAAGCCAGTAGAAGGATCGAAGTCTTTGATTAGCCTGTTAGGATTAGGATTGGATTGTCTACCTGTGGGATTGGAGAGCCGTTAAGGTTAACTGGAGGGCAGTTGCCTTTGCAGAGAGAAAATGTGGAGGCAGTGGACTTCTCATTATTGACAGCAATGTTCCATCGCTTTTGCCAGTCGCTGAGCAAGTCAAGCTGCAATTGCATCGTATCGGCTGCCCGCAATGCGCTATCGGCGGTGGTAAGGAAGGCGGTGTCGTCTGCATAGGTTGCTGCGAGCAGGTCAGGCCTCTGAAGAACAGGGAGGTCGGCCGTGTAAGCATTGTACATTAACGGGCCAAGAACGCTGCCTTGGGGTACACCAGCGTGAGCTTCTCTAATACCGGAGATGGCCTCGCCACATCTAACAGCAAATTTACGGTCTTCCAAGAACGACTTTAGGAACTGGAAGTATGGTCGGGGTAGGCTAGTGTTTAATTTATATAGAAGACCGGGATGCCAGACTCGGTCAAACGCCTGGTTCACGTCCAGCATGACGGCCATGCAGTACTTCTTGGTTTCAAACGCGTCCAGGATGCACTGCACTACCATGACACTGCTCTGGCGTACCGTGTCGCCGCCTGAAGCCAAACTGGTGGTCAGGGATCAGTCTAGCCTCGTCAAATACTGGCAGTGCTCTGCTTAAAAACACTCGTTCAAGTATTTTGGAGAGCATTGGTAACAAACTTATTGGTCGGTAGGACGAAAGGTTTGCTTCGGGTTTCCCGGGCTTAGGTATCATAGTCATATTTTTTTTTTTTTTTTTATATTAAGTTACTTCCTGTAGTGGAAGGATTGTTTGGCCTCCCCGTTTAGATGGGTTAACGCCACAGCCAATGTATGAAATCTTATTTCAGGAGATCTAAAAAATTGCGCTTGTATTAAAGACAATAATTTTTATAAATTAATTTTGGCTTGCTTTAAGAACGACGTTATCGATATGTAGTTGTCGATTGGTTCATTTACAAAGAAGCGATAAATATCATTATATTTTAAAAGTGTTGGAAAATGGCGGCGAATGCTTGAGTATTTTGTACAATTTAAAATAAGATGTGAAATATTTTCCACTGCATTGCATGTGTCGCAAAGAGCATTGTCAAAAATATTAATTTTGGATAAAGTGAACTTATCGAACGCATGTCCGCTAAGGATTCTATTTAATTGTTTTGTGTCTAAACGGTCGAAAATATCCGTTTTATAGAACCAGGGTTTCTTGGTGATGGAAGGCCTAAAGTTTGAATAGCCTTTATTACGTTCCATAGAGAAAACGTTATAGCCTCTTTCCCAATCATCTTGAATATAATGAAAAGTATAGTTGATCGCATCACTCAATGTCCATCTAACATATTTGAAGGAGCCGTGTATAGAAGCGTTTTTTGCTGCTCTATCAGCAATTTCGTTTTCCCAAATATTTGCATGGCTGGGTATGTGGTGAACTACAACCTTTGAGAGCGTGGGACAACTTTCGATTTTGGAGAATATTTCCTGGGCAATATAATTGTTGGAGCCGTTATTTTGTAAAGTTTGTATAGCGCCAAGGCTATCCGTCAGTATGGCTATCTTTGGGAAGCAGTTGGAAATTGCAAAATCAATGGCTTTTTCCAAGGCTAAAAGTTCAGCGGTCATAGACGACAACTTTTTGTTAGTAAAGAAACTATCAACAGTATTTGACTTTGAATGAACAAATGCATAACCTGTAGAATTTTCCGAGACTGAACCGTCCGTGTAAAAAATTTCCATGTGTAAGTTATTAAAAGAATTCAATTTTTCGTTCAACAAAGTAAAAACAATGACTTCATTAGCTTGCTTTTTGTTAACGCAGGTACCTTTAAAAAAATTTTTGTGTCTAGGGATAATTTGCGAGGAAAAGTAAAAATAGGGTTGATGGGAGCAATATGATTAAAAAGGTTTATATATTTAGTATGAAAAGAGGTAAGAGTGAAGCAGATGGAAGTTTGTACGCGAAGGATTTGGCTAACTCTTTAGATGTAGCGAATTCAATTCTGTAAATGGGAGGTAGTTCAGCAGCGAGATGATAAATAATTTTGACAGGAGTTGACTTAATAAGGCCTAATGCTTTTCTCAGGTGAAAATTAGCGTGGGAATTAATAATATTAAGAGCTGCTTTAGACAAGTTAGCGAATGAGGAACAGGCGTACTCAAACCTAGATCTTATAAAAGCTTTATAAAAAAGAAGCGATTTACTTAAACTAAAAAGTTTATATTGTTTTTTAGATTCGTTGTACAGACACCAACTGCTTCAATATTAATGTTACATTTAATTTTCCTAAAACGTATATGTTTTTTTAAATAAATACCAACGCCTTCATACCCGTCGGCACGAGGTTTACACACAAAATTATAATTAGCTAGGCTACACATAGAATTGTTTGGAATACAGATTTCTGACAAAATTGCTATGTCTATATTATTATTAACTAAAAATAGTTCTAACAGATGTTTATTGTTATTAGCAGTTAAGCTCTGAATATTGTATTGGAGGATTTTAAGAGTCATTATTATTTATTATTATTTTTTTTTTTAAGAAAAGTATATAGACAAGCAACATTAAAGAACTATTGTAACGATTGGTTAATTTTAATTAAATCAATTTTTGAATTTGTAATAGAAATACGATCTTTTAAATTAACTAAAAAGTTTCTTGATTCAGGAACTAATATCGAATTTTCGTTGACTAAAAAAGAGGAAATGTCTAGGGCTAGTTGGTTTAAACTTTTTCTGCAGCTTCTAGAGCTGGGTTGTTGCAATTATAAATTTCAACTTGTTGAGCAGAGAAAGGATCTTTAGATTGGGTATTAATGAATTTTTCTTTGAGAGAGTATTCATGTTTTTTAAGAGCAGCTTTCCAGCTGATCATTGTGTCGTTGGCATTGTTTTCCTCATTTTTTTTGTTAAGAGAGATCTTAACCACTTTGTTAAAAGGGTTATTTTCAAATAAATGTTGCGTGGCTAATTTGGTGTTATTTTGTAAAATTGGTGTAGTAGATTTCCTTTGCCATGATGGCTGTGGGAAAAGAGTTATGTCGTTAGTATCAACTTCATCTAAAATTTGAAACAGAGAGGGATATCTAATTTTCGCTTCTGATTTTGATAAGTTTTCAAGTGTCATGCACTTTTAATTGCATAGGCTCTTTTACGAGCAGGACAATCAAGAGAGGTGGCTACGTGAGATTGTTTACAGTTAGCGCAAACCAATTGGCTACATTGCTGCTCTTTGGTATGAGATAATGAACAGCTACTTCATTTTTGATCAGCTTGTTTGCAATTTTGAGCGAAATGATTAAACCTAAAACAGCGATGACATTGGCTGAAAGGTACATACGGACTAACGTTAACTTTAGTGTATAAAAAGACGACTTCATTGGGAATTTGTGTACCTTTAAAGAGAATTTTAACCCTTGAAGTGTTAATAAATTTATCTTTAACCTCTTTATCCCTAGTTTTAACTCGAATGATCTCGTGAATCGGTACAAGAGGAAATGTACTCTTTTAGTTCGGAGTCGGAGAACTTTGTAGGAATATTGAAAATAATACCCATTTTAAAAATAAAGTGTTTTAAAATCTTGGGTTCATAGCCATTATTTTTCAAATCTGACAATAAAATGTCATTAGCTGCCGCAGCAGACTTAAACTCAGCTTTGCAGCGTCCAAAGCCAATCTTACTGACGGATATAATGTCTTTGATTTTGAGTTTCAGAAGTGTAGCATTCAAATCTAGCGGATGAATTGGGACTCTGTTCTGTCGGCTCTCTAAGCCAGTATCTCCGATTTTGTCAATATAGACCACAAAGGGCCCTTTGTGAGAAATGTCATACAAAATTTCATTTTTATCCAATTGCAAATTTTCTTCCAAGCAAACATTTTCTAACTTTCTCTTCTTTCTTCTTTTTTGACTTTGATTCGTTGAATTGTTCCCATCGTGTCCAGTCAAATCCTCCATATCCGAAATAACTACTTCATCACTTACTTGCACATCGTCTTTATTGAAACAAATTCTTTTGGTCTCTTGAAAGTGGCCTGCTCCGTGGAAGGAATGGGACCCTTGGCCTCGTGGGCCATTTTTGTTTTAATTTTCCCCGTAACAAACCAAAAAAAGCGAATATTTTTAGCAAAAAAAAAAACAAAAAAAATAATTTACAACTTTCAACTTTTTAAAAAAACTTTTTTTTTTTTTTTTTTCTACGGTTTTTTTTTGAAGTACCGTTCCGAATCAAAGTAAAACGAATACCGTATCATAGTCATATCAATTTGAGAGCCTGACTTTGAATTTGACTTCGTTTCTAACTGACATTTTGACATTTTCATTTGACATTTTCTTCTTAGCTGTCTGCCTAAATAAAAAATTATGGGCACGGGCATGATACAATTATATAAGGTAGTCCATTCGTTGACTTAAGTCCCTTATTTTAATTTTAACATAGTAAGCGTCACAGTCATTTTTTTTGCTTGGCCACTAAAAGGTTAAAGTTTTGAAAAAAAAATCACCTTTCAGTTTGACAGTTTAAAATTAAGGGACCAAACCCGAACGATATGTCAGTGGAATGGACTACCTTATATAATTGTATCATGGGCACGGGATGAACGCTGTCGAACGGGACAAAAAGTATCCTATGTCCTTCTCCTGGCTCTAAGCTACCTCCCTACCAATTTTCACTCAAATCTGTTCTTCCGTTCTTGATTTATAAGTGGTGTAACATATAACACGACTTTCTTTTTATATATATAGATTGTATCCTCATTTCACTTAATTTTAAGCTACTAATTATAGAAAAGCTAATTCAAGTAAATTTTTTTTGAATATATCCCAATTTTATGTTTATTATGTTTTATGGGGTAAACTTGATTCAAAGACAAAGTTTTGTCCATTTTAGAATAAACAAATAAAATTATTTTAAAATTTATTTGAAAGCAAAACTAGACAAAGGTGGTTTTGCAGTTTGATTTGGTATCCTACTAAATGATACCAAAATGATACCAATGGTATCCTACTACTCCTATCCTCTTTTTGGGTCAACGCCTACATAGGAGACACACTACCATATAATTGTTTGGGTATACACCTTTTTCGGTGTCAAACTCAATAATCATGATGAAAAGCTATTATTTTTCTGTAGAAAAAGCCAACTTGTTCTATTATAACGAAACTATTTATATTAGGAACTAGCGACCCCGGCAAACGTTGTTTTGGCCTTTTTTTGTTTTGTATAAGGGCTAGCTGTTTTTTCTTCATTTATTTTGGTTAATAAATGTTTTTCAGTATTTCAAATTCCCCTCGCCAATATCTAACAGTTGTTTAGAGAAAGGATGGATCCTGAAGCATTTGATCGCGCATATTCTTGGTCAGTTCTTTTTCAACATTACGCCACAGTTGCGATGATTTTAAGCAAGCATTGAATTCATCAGCGTACGTTAACCGTGAACACCTGAAAGGAGTAACAAAGGGCCGTAAAAAAGTTTATCATTGTTCCTTATATCCCTAAATGACCAATCCAATTCCCAAGCGAATTTTTACGTACTATAGTGCATTCATCCAAAATATGGGCACTATGCCCATAGACTATTGTTTTTTTTGATGTTGCACACTGCATCTGGATTATTTTGAATGCTCAATGCTTAAGTCCTGAATGAGCTGTTATGCCTCCATCTAATAAGGTTGCTGCAACGCCCGAAGATGCAATGGCCAATGCGTTGCCATTTTTTTTAATCGTAACTCGGCAGGAAGAAGCGAAGTAAGGAATGTTCACTTTGGAACTTTCACTTTGAATGTTCACAATAATCACTTTGGAATAAGCAGAATTTTCAACATCAGGCTCTTACTGGAATTCTAGTCGAAGAAATTGCCCAGATGTGAATCCTCGATAAACTTGTTGCCGTTGTTAGTTAATTCTTCTTCTAACTATTAATCTGTGCGCTTCTCTTCTTTGAAAAGTGGTCTTTATTGATTATGTTCATCTCGTGCATCTTTCGATTGTGATTCACGTAACTGCGCCATGCTTACACGCGCCTCTTTATTACCTTTATAAATTTGTTCTCCTGATCTCGTATTCTTCTATCTCGCGCAGCTCTAGAATTGACTGTTTGATGACTAAAATTGGTCCAATTGCGTTTTCTTGGCATTGGTGACTGTAGATAGGTAATCGGCGGACCCCTATTTCAGGGTCATATGACACACACATAAATGTACAATACGTTACGCTCACAGCCTACTTATTGTTATTCATTACTATAAAAGCAGCCATTTCGGAGGAGTATAATTCCCGTTGTCGAACGGGATAAAAAGTATCATATGTCCGTCTCCTGGCTCTAAGCTACCTCCCTACCAATTTTCAGCCAAATCTGTTCTGCCGTTCTTGAGTTATAAGTGGTGTAACTAACACGACTTTCTTTTATATATATAGATAATATCCATATTCTCCTGCGTTATATGCGTCATATGATCGATGAGTTTCTACGGAAAACTTTAATGCACCACAATACTCGCAAACAACGTGCATTTGCCCAATGCAAACGCTAGGATGCAAGCTGTAATCATTGCTGCAATCGTATCGAAACGCAGCTCGATTCAAATCAGCTAAATATCTTGTTCTGCGTTGCAAATTAAAATCTATTTGAGAAGCACGAAGTCGAGCCATACTATTGCGGCGCTGTTCACGTGCAATTTCTTGTTCTTCTTCAGTCCTTTCATATGCAGTATTTTGTATTCTTCTTGCATTACGGCTTTGTCGGGAAATATTCGATCGTCTTGGTCGCGGCATTATTAATTAAACTTCACTTCACTTCAATTAGAGGTCTGCATGAATACAGTCAATGCAGCATTTGGCACTCTCACTCAAAGTTCTGACTGACTGAGTGAGACATTGAGTAAAACGGATTTGGCAAATGTGGTAAAGGCATGAGTAAAAAATTTACTCTATCCGAACGGCGACGCAATAACCAAATGAGTTTTGTAACCGAGTACTCGGTTAGTTGTGCGTCGCATTTGTGACGTCAAATTTATTTTTTGTTTTTGTTTTTGTGTTGCTTTTCAATACAAGAAATAGAAAAATAGAAAGGCATGGATTAATTATTATATATACATATGTATGTATGTCATTTATTTAATTTTCATAACAGAATGCAAAAACATAATTTTTTTATTGTATCTGCATTGTTAGCAATAATACATCGCTTTGCAGAAATTAAATTTCTAGCATCTGAAAAGGCTCTTTTGCAGGTAGCTGCTTGCTATCTGCTTGCCAGCTGCTTGCAGGTATACAACAAATTGTGCAACTAGTTATAGCTTCTGCTCTAACTGCAATGAATGACGAGAATGTCAAAATTTTATCCGAGTACTCGAAGCGTTTACTCTGCATTCACTCATTCTATCCATTCCACATTGGTTTGAATTTCACTCATTTCGCATACAACGAAAACAACCCTTACCAATCCGCAATTCACTTTGTTGAAACGGTTTGGCAAACTCAATTGCAACTTAAGCTTATTGTACTCAAATAACCAAAAATTTTGAGTGCAATCATGCAGACCTCTAACTTCAATCCACTTGTTAATTATTTATTTAATAGAAATAGTTTTAATATTGATTTCTTACAAATATCAATAGAGAGTGCAGAGGCTCTGGTGGTGCTTCAAGTTGAGGCAATTTCACTTTCCGGAAGCGCAACACAATCCTTTTGTTTCGTTGTTAAATTTTTTTTTTTTTTTTTTTTTGTAATAGCAGGCTAATGTTTATTTAAAACTGTCCATTAGGGACAACCATTAAATGTTATCACGTAAACTTCACGTATAGATAATTTTAAATATTAATATGGTAGAAATAAATTAGAGTAGTAAGGGGAGGTCCAGCGGGTGTGTCCTTTTAGTCTTCTGGGCTGCTCGCTGTTGTCCAGCAGGGAGCTAGCCAACCGGTTCAGGTGATTATGAAGCCTCTGCAACGTGCGCTGCTTCTTTGTATCTCGTCCTTGACCCAAGGGAAATTGAGAACCTCGTGGATGGTGCGATTGTCATGATAGACGTGGGCCCCAGTGGCGATTCGAAGGGCTCTATTTTCGAAAGCTTGCATAGTTCGGACATTCGTCTTTCTCACAGTGCCCCAGAGCTGTATGCCGTACGTCCAGATAGGGCGTATTATTGCCTTGTAAATGAGGAGTTTAGTGGAAGTTCTCAGCTTCGATCTCCTACCCATAAGCCAGTAGAAGGATCGAAGTCTTTGATTAGCCTGTTAGGATTAGGATTGGATTGTCTACCTGTGGGATTGGAGAGCCGTTAAGGTTAACTGGAGGGCAGTTGTCTTTGCAGAGAGAAAATGTGGAGGCAGTGGACTTTTCATTATTGACAGCAATGTTCCATCGCTTTTGCCAGTCGCTGAGCAAGTCAAGCTGCAATTGCATCGTATCGGCTGCCCGCAATGCGCTATCGGCGGTGGTAAGGAAGGCGGTGTCGTCTGCATAGGTTGCTGCGAGCAGGTCAGGCCTCTGAAGAACAGGGAGGTCGGCCGTGTAAGCATTGTACATTAACGGGCCAAGAACG
The DNA here is from genome assembly GCA_018153455.1 of Drosophila parabipectinata. Taxonomy (NCBI): domain Eukaryota; kingdom Metazoa; phylum Arthropoda; class Insecta; order Diptera; family Drosophilidae; genus Drosophila; species Drosophila parabipectinata. Next base: position 64,893 of record JAECYA010000062.1, read on the forward strand.
CTGCCTTGGGGTACACCAGCGTGAGCTTCTCTAATACCGGAGATGGCCTCGCCACATCTAACAGCAAATTTACGGTCTTCCAAGAACGACTTTAGGAACTAAAAAAGTATGGTCGGGGTAGGCCAGTGTTTAATTTATATAGAAGACCGGGATGCCAGACTCGGTCAAACGCCTGGTTCACGTCCAGCATGACGGCCATGCAGTACTTCTTGGTTTCAAACGCGTCCAGGATGCACTGCACTACCCGATGACACTGCTCTGGCGTACCGTGTCGCCGCCTGAAGCCAAACTGGTGGTCAGGGATCAGTCCAGCCTCGTCAAATACTGGCAGTGCTCTGCTTAAAAACACTCATTCAAGTATTTTGGAGAGCATTGGTAACAAACTTATTGGTCGGTAGGACGAAAGGTTTGCTTCGGGTTTCCCGGGCTTAGGTATCATAGTCATATCAATTTGAGAGCCTGACTTTGAATTTGACTTCGTTTCTAACTGACATTTTGACATTTGACATTTTCATTTGACATTTTCTTCTTAGCTGTCTGCCTAAATAAAAAATTATGGGCACGGGAGGAACGCTGCCGAACGGGACAAAAAGTATCCTATGTCCTTCTCCTGGCTCTAAGCTACCTCCCTACCAATTTTCACTCAAATCTGTTCTTCCGTTCTTGATTTATAAGTGGTGTAACATATAACACGACTTTCTTTTATATATATAGATTGTATCCTCATTTCACTTAATTTTAAGCTACTAATTATAGAAAAGCTAATTCAAGTAAATTTTTTTGAATATATCCCAATTTTATGTTTATTATGTTTTATGGGGTAAACTTGATTCAAAGACAAAGTTTTGTCCATTTTAGAATAAACAAATAAAATTATTTTATTATTTATTTGAAAGGAAAACTAGACAAAGGTGGTTTTGCAGTTTGATTTGGAATCCTACTAAATGATTATCAAAATGATACCAATGATTTGGGTATCCTACTACTCCTATCCTCTTTTGGGTCAACGCCTACATAGGAGACGCACTACCATATAATTGTTTGGGTATACACCTTTTTCGGTGTCAAACTCAATAATCATGATGAAAGCTATTATTTTTTGACACAATATCTAAGAAATACCGAATTTTTCTTTAGAAAAAGCCAACTTGTTCTATTATAACGAAACTATTTATATTAGGAACTAGCGACCCCGGCAAACGTTGTTTTGGCCTTTTTTTGTTTTGTATAAGGGCTAGCTGTTTTTTCTTCATTTATTTTGGTTAATAAATGTTTTTCAGTATTTCAAGTACATCCAGTATTTTCACGTACAACAAAATTCCCCTCGCCAATATCTAACAGTTGTTTAGAGAAAGGATGGATCCTGAAGCATTTGATCGCGCATATTCTTGGTCAGTTCTTTTTAAACATTACGCCACAGTTGCGATGATTTTAAGCAAGCATTGAATTCATCAGCGTACGTTAACCGTGAACACCTGAAAGGAGTAACAAAGGGCCGTAAAAAAGTTTATCATTGTTCCTTATATCCCTAAATGACCAATCCAATTCCCCAAGCGAATTTTTACGTACTATAGTGCATTCATCCAAAATATGGGCACTATGCCCATAGACTATTGTTTTTTTGATGTTGCACACTGCATCTGGATTATTTTGAATGCTCAATGCTTAAGTCCTGAATGAGCTGTTATGCCTTCATCTAATAAGGTTGCTGCAACGCCAGAAGATGCAATGGCCAATGCGTTGCCATTTTTTTTTAATCGAAACTCGGCAGGAAGAAGCGAAATAAGGAATGTTCACTTTGGAATTTTCACTTTGAATGTTCACAATAATCACTTTGGAATAAGCAGAATTTTCAACATCAGGCTCTTACTGGAATTCTAGTCGAAGAAATTGCCCAGATGTGAATCCTCGATAAACTTGTTGCCGTTGTTAGTACAATATAATCTGTGGCTTTCTTCTTTGAAGCTTTGTTATTATGTTCATCTTTTAAGTAGACTGGTCTCGCTCTTTTCTTTTAGACTGTTTGACGTGCAGTCTAATTGACTGTGATGACTAAAATTATCAATTTTTCTTCTTTACTTAGATAAGTAATCGGCGGACCCCTATTTCAGGGGCATATGACACACACATAAATGTACAATACGTTACGCTCACAGCCTACTTATTGTTATTCATTACTATAAAAGCAGCCATTTCGGAGGAGTATAATTCCCGTTGTCGAACGGGTTTTAGTATCATATGTCCGTCTCCTGGCTCTAAGCTACCTCCCTACCAATTTTCAGCCAAATCTGTTCTGCCGTTCTTGAGTTATAAGTGGTGTAACTAACACGACTTTCTTTTATATATATAGATAATATCCATCTTCTCCTTGCCAAAACATCAGTGGGTATTGCAATGCGTCATATGATCGATGAGTTTCTCCGGAAAACTTTAATGCACCACAATACTCGCAAACAACGTCCATTTGCCCAATGCAAACGCTAGGATGCAAGCTGTAATCATTGCTGCAATCGTATCGAAACGCAGCTCGATTCAAATCAGCTAAATATCTTGTTCTGCGTCGCAATTCATACTATTGCGGCGCTGTTCACGTGCAATTTCTTGTTCTTCTTCAGTCCTTTCATATGCAGTATTTGTATTCTTCTTGCATTACGGCTTTGTCGGGAAATATTCGATCGTCTTGGTCGCGGCATTATTAATTAAACTTCACTTCACTTCAATTAGAGGTCTGCATGAATACAGTCAATGCAGCATTTGGCACTCTCACTCAAAGTTCTGACTGACTGAGTGAGACATTGAGTAAAACGGATTTGGCAAATGTGGTAAAGGCATGAGTAAAAAATTTACTCTATCCGAACGGCGACGCAATAACCAAATGAGTTTTGTAACCAAGTACTCGGTTAGTTGTGCGTCGCATTTGTGACGTCAAATTTATTTTTTTTTTTTTGTTTTTGTGTTGCTTTTCAATACAAGAAATAGAAAAATAGAAAGGCATGGATTAATTATTATATATACATATGTATGTATGTCATTTATTTAATTTTTCATAACAGAATGCAAAAACATAATTTTTTTTATTGTATCTGCATTGTTAGCAATAATACATCGCTTTTCAGAAATTAAATTTCTAGCATCTGGAAAGGCTCTTTGCCGGTAGATGCTTGCTACCTGCTTGCCGAGCTGCTTGCAGGTATACAAAAAATTGTGCAACTAGTTATAGCTTCTGCTCTAACTGCAATGAATGACGAGAATGTCAAAATTTTATCCGAGTACTCCAAGCGTTTACTCTGCATTCACTCATTCTATCCATTCCACATTGGTTTGAATTTCACTCATTTCGCATACAACGAAAACAACCCTTACCAATCCGCAATTCACTTTGTTGAAACGGTTTGGCAAGCTCAATTGCGACTTAAGCTTATTGTACTCAAATAACCAAAAATTTTGAGTGCAATCATGCAGACCTCTAACTTCAATCCACTTGTTAATTATTTATTTAATAGAAATAGTTTTAATATTGATTTCTTACAAATATCAATAGAGAGTGCAGAGGCTCTGGTGGTGCTTCAAGTTGAGGCTTTTCCTTTACCAAAACCTTTTTTTTTTTTTTTTTTTTTTTTTTTTTTTTTTTTTTGTAATTTTATTTAATATTTTCCTAACCTTTCCTAACCTTTTTATTTTTCTTCTTATTTTTTAATATTTTTATATTATATATTAATTAATATATTAAAGTAATTTGGGTTTTTTTTTTTTTTTGGCCAACCGGTTCGGGTGATTTTGTTTTTTTTGTGCTCTGGCATGTAATGTGGCATTGCTCTTTTCTCGTGGATGGTGCGATTGTTCGGAAGCATAGTTCGGACATTCCTTTTCGCAGTGCCCCAGAGCTGTATTACGTATGCAGATAGGGCGTATTATTGCCTTGGTAAATGAGGAGTTTAGTGGAAGTTCTCAGGATCTCTACCATAAGCCAGTAGAAGGATCGAAGTCTTTGATTAGCCTGTTAGGATTAAGTTGGATTGTCTACCTGTGGGATTGGAGAGCCGTTGAGGTTCTGGAGGGCAGTTGCCTTTGCAGAAAATGTGGAGGCAGTGGACTTCTCATTATTGACGGCAATGTTCCATCGCTTTGCCAGTCGGGCCGTCAAGCTCAATTGCATCGTATCGGCTGCCCGCAATGCGCTATCGGCGGTGGTAAGGAAGGCGGTGTCGTCTGCATAGGTTGCTGCGAGCAGGTCAGGCCTCTGAAGAACAGGAGGTCGGCCGTGTAGCATTGTACATTAACGGGCCAGAACGCTGCCTTGGGGGTACACCAGCGTGGGCTTCTCTAATACCGAGTGGCCTCGCCCATCTAACAGCAAATTTACGGTCTTCGGGGTAAACTTTAGGAACTGAAGTATGGTCGGGGTAGGCCAGTGTTTAATTTATATAGAAGACCGGGATGCCAGACTCGGTCAAACGCCCTGGTTCATCCAGCATGACGGCCATGCAATACTTCTTGGTTTCAAGCGATCAGGATGCACTGCACGTGACGTACCATGTCTGCCGCCTGAAGTGAAGGTTGGTCAGAGGTATATCCCGCTCGTCAAATACTGGCGGTGCTCTGCTTAAAAACCTCGTTCAAATATTTTTGGTCGAAAGGTTTGCTCGGGTTTCCCCGGGCTTAGGTATCATAGTCAATCAATTTGAGAGCCTGACTTTGAATTTGACTTCGTTTCTAACTGACATTTTGACATTTGACACTTTCATTTGACTTTTCTTCTTAGCTGTCTGCTTAAATAAAAAATTATGGGCAAGGGAGGAACGCTGTCGAACGGGACAAAAAGTATCCTATGTCCTTCTCCTGGCTCTAAGCTACCTCCCTACCAATTTTCACTCAAATCTGTTCTTCCGTTCTTGATTTATAAGTGGTGTAACATATAACACGACTTTCATTTATATATATATATTGTATCCTCATTTCACTTAATTTTAAGCTACTAATTATAGAAAAGCTAATTCAAGTAAATTTTTTGAATATATCCCAATTTTATGTTTATTGTTTTTATGGGGTAAACTTGATTCAAAGACAAAGTTTTGTCCATTTTAGAATAAACAAATACAAATTTTTTATTATTTATTTGAAAGCAAAAACTAGACAAAGGTGGTTTTGCAGTTTGATTTGGTATCCTACTAAATGAGTTATTCAAATTTCACGTAAAATTTTAATTTTCAGAAGTAAGGACTTCTGAATGTCATTGGGGAACGCTACCTCTTTTTTGGGTCAACGCCTACATAGGAGACGCACTACCAAATAATTGTTTGGGTATACACCTTTTTCGGTGTCAAACTCAATGATCATGATGAAAAGCTATTATTTTTTTGACACAATATCTAAGAAATACCGAATTTTTCTGTAGAAAAAGCCAACTTGTTCTATTATAACGAAACTATTTATATTAGGAACTAGCGACCCCGGCAAACGTTGTTTTGGCCTTTTTTTGTTTTGTATAAGGGCTAGCTGTTTTTTCTTCATTTATTTTGGTTAATAAATGTTTTTCAGTATTTCAAGTACATCTAGTATTTTCACGTACAACAAAATTCCCCTCGCCAATATCTAACAGTTGTTTAGAGAAAGGATGGATCCTGAAGCATTTGATCGCGCATATTCTTGGTCAGTTCTTTTTCAACATTACGCCACAGTTGCGATGATTTTTAAGCAAGCATTGAATTCATCAGCGTACGTTAACCGTGAACACCTGAAAGGAGTAACAAAGGGCCGTAAAAAAGTTTATCATTGTTCCTTATATCCCTAAATGACCAATCCAATTCCCCAAGCGAATTTTTACGTCCTATAGTGCATTCATCCAAAATATGGGCACTATGCCCATAGACGATTGTTTTTTTATGTTGCACACTGCATCTGGATTATTTTGAATGCTCAATGCTTAAGTCCTGAATGAGCTGTTATGCCTCCATCTAATAAGGTTGCTGCAACGCCAGAAGATGCAATGGCCAATGCGTTGCCATTTTTTTTTAATCGTAACTCGGCAGGAAGAAGCGAAATAAGGAATGTTCACTTTCACTTTGAATGTTCACAATAATCACTTTGGAATAAGCCGAATTTTCAACATCAGGCTCTTACTGGAATTCTAGTCGAAGAAATTGCCCAGATGTGAATCCTCGATAAACTTGTTGCCGTTGTTAGTTAATTCTTCTTCTAACTATTAATCTTTGTTGATTATGTTCATCTCGTGCATCTTTCGATTGTGATTCACGTAACTGCGCCATGCTTACAAGCGCCTCTTCATTACCTTTATAAATTTGTTCTCCTGATCTCGTATTCTTCTATCTCGCGCAGCTCTAGAATTGACTGTTTGATGACTAAAATTGGTCCAATTGCGTTTTCTTGGCATTGGTGACTGTAGATAAGTAATCGGAGGACCCCTATTTCAGGGGCATATGACACACACATAAATGTACAATACGTTACGCTCACAGCCTACTTATTGTTATTCATTACTATAAAAGCAGCCATTTCGGAGGAGTATAATTCCCGTTGTCGAACGGGATAAAAAGTATCATATGTCCGTCTCCTGGCTCTAAGCTACCTCCCTACCAATTTTCAGCCAAATCTGTTCTGCCGTTCTTGAGTTATAAGTGGTGTAACTAACACGACTTTCTTTTATATATATAGATAATATCCATCTTCTCCTTGCCAAAACATCAGTGGGTATTGCAATGCGTCATATGATCGATGAGTTTCTCCGGAAAACTTTAATGCACCACAATACTCGCAAACAACGTCCATTTGCCCAATGCAAACGCTAGGATGCAAGCTGTAATCATTGCTGCAATCGTATCGAAACGCAGCTCGATTCAACTCAGCTAAATATCTTGTTCTGCGTCGCAAATTAAAATCTATTTGAGAAGCACGAAGTCGAGCCGTACTATTGCGGCGCTGTTCACGTGCAATTTCTTGTTCTTCTTCAGTCCTTTCATATGCAGTATTTTGTATTCTTCTTGCATTACGGCTTTGTCGGGAAATATTCGATCGTCTTGGTCGCGGCATTATTAATTAAACTTCACTTCACTTCAATTAGAGGTCTGCATGAATACAGTCAAAGCAGCATTTGGCACTCTCACTCAAAGTTCTGACTGACTGAGTGAGACATTGAGTAAAACGGATTTGGCAAATGTGGTAAAGGCATGAGTAAAAAATTTACTCTATCCGAACGGCGACGCAATAACCAAATGAGTTTTGTAACCGAGTACTCGGTTAGTTGTGCGTCGCATTTGTGACGTCAAATTTATTTTTTGTTTTTGTGTTGCTTTTCAATACAAGAAATAGAAAAATAGAAAGGCATGGATTAATTATTATATATACATATGTATGTATGTCATTTATTTAATTTTTCATAACAGAATGCAAAAACATAATTTTTTTTATTGTATCTGCATTGTTAGCAATAATACATCGCTTTTCAGAAATTAAATTTCTAGTATCTGAAAAGGCTCTTTGCAGGTAGATGCTTGCTACCTGCTTGCCGAGCTGCTTGCAGGTATACAAAAAATTGTGCAACTAGTTATAGCTTCTGCTCTAACTGCAATGAATGACGAGAATGTCAAAATTTTATCCGAGTACTCGAAGCGTTTACTCTGCATTCACTCATTCTATCCATTCCACATTGGTTTGAATTTCACTCATTTCGCATACAACGAAAACAACCCTTACCAATCCGCAATTCACTTTGTTGAAACGGTTTGGCAAGCTCAATTGCGACTTAAGCTTATTGTACTCAAATAACCAAAAATTTTGAGTGCAATCATGCAGACCTCTAACTTCAATCCACTTGTTAATTATTTATTTAATAGAAATAGTTTTAATATTGATTTCTTACAAATATCAATAGAGAGTGCAGAGGCTCTGGTGGTGCTTCAAGTTGAGGCAATTTCACTTTCCCGGAAGCGCAACACAATCCTTTTGTTTCGTTGTTAAATTTGAGAGCCTGACTTTGAATTTGACTTCGTTTCTAACTGACATTTTGACATTTGACATTTTCATTTGACATTTTCTTCTTAGCTGTCTGCCTAAATAAAAAATTATGGGCATGGGAGGAACGCTGTCGAACGGGACAAAAGTATCCTATGTCCTTCTCCTGGCTCTAAGCTACCTCCCTACCAATTTTCACTCAAATCTGTTCTTCCGTTCTTGATTTATAAGTGGTGTAACATATAACACGACTTTCATTTATATATATATATTGTATCCTCATTTCACTTAATTTTAAGCTACTAATTATAGAAAAGCTAATTCAAGTAAATTTTTTTTGAATATATCCCAATTTTGTGTTTATTGTGTTTTATGGGGTAAACTTGATTCAAAGACAAAGTTTTGTCCATTTTAGAATAAACAAATAAAATTTTTTATTATTTATTTGAAAGCAAAACTAGAAGAAGGTAGTTTTGCAGTTTGATTTGGTATCCTACTAAATGAGTTATTCAAATTTCACGTAAAATTTTAATTTTCAGAAGTAAGGACTTCTGAATGTCATTGGGGGAACGCTACCTGTTTTTGGGTCAACGCCTACATAGGAGACGCACTACCATATAATTGTTTGGGTATACACCTTTTTCGGTGTCAAACTCAATGATCATGATGAAAAGCTATTATTTTTTTGACACAATATCTAAGAAATACCGAATTTTTCTGTAGAAAAAGCCAACTTGTTCTATTATAACGAAACTATTTATGTTAGGAACTAGCGACCCCGGCAAACGTTGTTTTGGCCTTTTTTGTTTTGTATAAGGGCTAGCTGTTTTTTTCTTCATTTATTTTGGTTAATAAATGTTTTCAGTATTTCAAGTACATCTAGTATTTTCACGTACAACAAAATTCCCCTCGCCAATATCTAACAGTTGTTTAGAGAAAGGATGGATCCTGAAGCATTTGATCGCGCATATTCTTGGTCAGTTCTTTTTCAACATTACGCCACAGTTGCGATGATTTTAAGCAAGCATTGAATTCATCAGCGTACGTTAACCGTGAACACCTGAAAGGAGTAACAAAGGGCCGTAAAAAAAGTTTATCATTGTTCTTATATATCTAAATGACCAATCCAATTCCCCAAGCGAATTTTTACGTCCTCATCCAAAATATGGGCACTATGCCCATAGACGATTGTTTTTTTATGTTGCACACTGCATCTGGATTATTTTGAATGCTCAATGCTTAAGTCCTGAATGAGCTGTTATGCCTCCATCTAATAAGGTTGCTGCAACGCCAGAAGATGCAATGGCCAATGCGTTGCCATTTTTTTTTAATCGTAACTCGGCAGGAAGAAGCGAAATAAGGAATGTTCACTTTGAATGTTCACAATAATCACTTTGGAATAAGCCGAATTTTCAACATCAGGCTCTTACTGGAATTCTAGTCGAAGAAATTGCCCAGATGTGAATCCTCGATAAACTTGTTGCCGTTGTTAGTTAATTCTTCTTCTAACTATTAATCTTTGTTGATTATGTTCATCTCGTGCATCTTTCGATTGTGATTCACGTAACTGCGCCATGCTTACAAGCGCCTCTTCATTACCTTTATAAATTTGTTCTCCTGATCTCGTATTCTTCTATCTTCGCGGAGCTCTAAATTGACTGTTTGATAAATGTAAAATTGGTCCAATTGCGTTTTCTTGGCATTGTGACTGTAGATTAGTATAAAAGCGGAGGACCATTTCCGGGGCATATGACACACACGTAAATGTACAATGGGTAAAAGTATCATATGCCTACTTATTGTTATTCATTACTATAAAAGCTCCCTACTTTTCAGGACCAAATTCTGTTGTCGAACGCGTTCTTGAGTTATAAGTCCGTCTCCTGACTTAAGCTACCTCCCTTTTCAGCCAAATTTTTCTGCCTTCTTGAGTTATATAGTAACTAACACGACTTTCTTTTTTTATTTATATCCATCTTCTCCTTGCCAAAACATCAGTGGGTATTGCAATGCGTCATATGATCGATGAGTTTCTCCGGAAAACTTTAATGCACCACAATACTCGCAAACAACGTCCATTTGCCCAATGCAAACGCTAGGATGCAAGCTGTAATCATTGCTGCAATCGTATCGAAACGCAGCTCGATTCAACTCAGCTAAATATCTTGTTCTGCGTCGCAAATTAAAATCTATTTGAGAAGCACGAGTCGAGCCGTACTATTGCGGCGCTGTTCACGTGCAATTTCTTGTTCTTCTTCAGTCCTTTCATATGCAGTATTTTGTATTCTTCTTGCATTACGGCTTTGTCGGGAAATATTCGATCGTCTTGGTCGCGGCATTATTAATTAAACTTCACTTCACTTCAATTAGAGGTCTGCATGAATACAGTCAATGCAGCATTTTGGCACTCTCACTCAAAGTTCTGACTGACTGAGTGAGACATTGAGTAAAACGGGTTTGGCAAATGTGGTAAAGGCATGAGTAAAAAATTTACTCTATCCGAACGGCGACGCAATAACCAAATGAGTTTTGTAACCGAGTACTCGGTTAGTTGTGCGTCGCATTTGTGACGTCAAATTTATTTTTTTTGTTTTTGTGTTGCTTTTCAATACAAGAAATAGAAAAATAGAAAGGCATGGATTAATTATTATATATACATATGTATGTATGACATTTATTTAATTTTTCATAACAGAATGCAAAAACATAATTTTTTTTATTGTATCTGCATTGTTAGCAATAATACATCGCTTTTCAGAAATTAAATTTCTAGCATCTGAAAAGGCTCTTTGCAGGTAGATGCTTGCTACCTGCTTGCCGAGCTGCTTGCAGGTATACAAAAAATTGTGCAACTAGTTATAGCTTCTGCTCTAACTGCAATGAATGACGAGAATGTCAAAATTTTATCCGAGTACTCGAAGCGTTTACTCTGCATTCACTCATTCTATCCATTCCACATTGGTTTGAATTTCACTCATTTCGCATACAACGAAAACAACCCTTACCAATCCGCAATTCACTTTGTTGAAACGGTTTGGCAAGCTCAATTGCGACTTAAGCTTATTGTACTCAAATAACCAAAAATTTTAAGTGCAATCATGCAGACCTCTAACTTCAATCCACTTGTTAATTATTTATTTAATAGAAATAGTTTTAATATTGATTTCTTACAAATATCAATGAGAGTGCAGAGGCTCTGGTGGTGCTTCAAGTTGAGGCAATTTCACTTTCCCGGAAGCGCAACACAATCCTTTTGTTTCGTTGTTAAATTTGAGAGCCTGACTTTGAATTTGACTTCGTTTCTAACTGACATTTTGACATTGACATTTTCATTTGACATTTTCTTCTTAGCTGTCTGCCTAAATAAAAAATTATGGGCATGGGAGGAACGCTGTCGAACGGGACAAAAAAGTATCCTATGTCCTTCTCCTGGCTCTAAGCTACCTCCCTACCAATTTTCACTCAAATCTGTTCTTCCGTTCTTGATTTATAAGTGGTGTAACATATAACACGACTTTCATTTATATATATATATTGTATCCTCATTTCACTTAATTTTAAGCTACTAATTATAGAAAAGCTAATTCAAGTAAAATTTTTTGAATATATCCCAATTTTGTGTTTATTGTGTTTTATGGGGTAAACTTGATTCAAAGACAAAGTTTTGTCCATTTTAGAATAAACAAATAAAATTTTTTTATTATTTATTTGAAAGCAAAACTAGACAGAAGGTGGTTTTGCAGTTTGATTTGGTATCCTACTAAATGAGTTATTCAAATTTCACGTAAAATTTTAATTTTCAGAAGTAAGGACTTCTGAATGTCATTGGGGGAACGCTACCTCTTTTTGGGCTCAACGCCTCCATAGGAGACGCACTACCAAATAATTGTTTGGGTATACACCTTTTCGGTGTCAAACTCAATGATCATGATGAAAAGCTATTATTTTTTTTGACACAATATCTAAGAAATACCGAATTTTTCTGTAGAAAAAGCCAACTTGTTCTATTATAACGAAACTATTTATGTTAGAACTAGCGACCCCGGCAAACGTTGTTTTGGCCTTTTTTTGTTTTGTATAAGGGCTAGCTTTTTTCTTCATTATTTATTTATTTCATTTATTTTGGTTAATAAATGTTTTCAGTATTTCAAGTACATCTAGTATTTTCACGTACAACAAAATTCCCCTCGCCAATATCTAACAGTTGTTTAGAGAAAGGATGGATCCTGAAGCATTTGATCGCGCATATTCTTGGTCAGTTCTTTTTCAACATTACGCCACAGTTGCGATGATTTTAAGCAAGCATTGAATTCATCAGCGTACGTTAACCGTGAACACCTGAAAGGAGTAACAAAGGGCCGTAAAAAAGTTTATCATTGTTCCTTATATATCTAAATGACCAATCCAATTTCCAGCGAATTTTTACGTCCTATAGTTGCATTCATCAAAATATGGGCACTATGCCCATAGACGATTGTTTTTTTATGTTGCACACTGCATCTGGATTATTTTGAATGCTCAATGCTTAAGTCCTGAATGAGCTGTTATGCCTCCATCTAATAAGGTTGCTGCAACGCCAGAAGATGCAATGGCCAATGCGTTGCCATTTTTTTAATCGTAACTCGGCAGGAAGAAGCGAAATAAGGAATGTTCACTTTGAATGTTCACAATAATCACTTTGGAATAAGCCGAATTTTCAACATCAGGCTCTTACTGGAATTCTAGTCGAAGAAATTGCCCAGATGTGAATCCTCGATAAACTTGTTGCCGTTGTTAGTTAATTCTTCTTTAACTATTAATCTTTGTTGATTATGTTATCTCGTGCATCTTTCGATTGTGATTCACGTAACTGCGCCATGCTTACAAGCGCCTCTTCATTACCTTTATAAATTTGTTCTCCTGATCTCGTATTCTTCTATCTCGCGCAGCTCTAGAATTGACTGTTTGATGACTAAAATTGGTCCAATTGCGTTTTCTTGGCATTGGTGACTGTAGATAAGTAATCGGCGGACCCCTATTTCAGGGGCATATAACACACACATAAATGTACAATACGTTACGCTCACAGCCTACTTATTGTTATTCATTACTATAAAAGCAGCCATTTCGGAGGAGTATAATTCCCGTTGTCGAACGGGATAAAAGTATCATATGTCCGTCTCCTGGCTCTAAGCTACCTCCCTACCCAATTTTCAGCCAAATCTGTTCTGCCGTTCTTGAGTTATAAGTGGTGTAACTAACACGACTTTCTTTTTATATATATAGATAATATCCATCTTCTCCTTGCCAAAACATCAGTGGGTATTGCAATGCGTCATATGATCGATGAGTTTCTCCGGAAAACTTTAATGCACCACAATACTCGCAAACAACGTCCATTTGCCCAATGCAAACGCTAGGATGCAAGCTGTAATCATTGCTGCAATCGTATCGAAACGCAGCTCGATTCAACTCAGCTAAATATCTTGTTCTGCGTCGCAAATTAAAATCTATTTGAGAAGCACGAAGTCGAGCCGTACTATTGCGGCGCTGTTCACGTGCAATTTCTTGTTCTTCTTCAGTCCTTTCATATGCAGTATTTTGTATTCTTCTTGCATTACGGCTTTGTCGGGAAATATTCGATCGTCTTGGTCGCGGCATTATTAATTAAACTTCACTTCACTTCAATTAGAGGTCTGCATGAATACAGTCAAAGCAGCATTTGGCACTCTCACTCAAAGTTCTGACTGACTGAGTGAGACATTGATTAAAACGGGTTTGGCAAATGTCGTAAAGGCATGAGTAAAAAATTTACTCTATCCGAACGGCGACGCCATAACCAAATGAGTTTTGTAACCGAGTACTCGGTTAGTTGTGCGTCGCATTTGTGACGTCAAATTTATTTTTTGTTTTTGTGTTGCTTTTCAATACAAGAAATAGAAGAATAGAAAGGCATGGATTAATTATTATATATACATATGTATGTATGTCATTTATTTAATTTTTCATAACAGAATGCAAAAACATAATTTTTTTTATTGTATCTTCATTGTTAGCAATAATACATCGCTTTTCAGAAATTAAATTTCTAGTATCTGAAAAGGCTCTTTGCAGGTAGAGCTTGCTACCTGCTTGCCGAGCTGCTTGCAGGTATACAAAAAATTGTGCAACTAGTTATAGCTTCTGCTCTAACTGCAATGAATGACGAGAATGTCAAAATTTTATCCGAGTACTCAAAGCGTTTACTCTGCATTCACTCATTCTATCCATTCCACATTGGTTTGAATTTCACTCATTTCGCATACAACGAAAACAACCCTTACCAATCCGCAATTCACTTTTGTTGAAACGGTTTGGCAAGCTCAATTGCGACTTAAGCTTATTGTACTCAAATAACCAAAAATTTTAAGTGCAATCATGCAGACCTCTAACTTCAATCCACTTGTTAATTATTTATTTAATAGAAATAGTTTTAATATTGATTTCTTACAAATATCAATAGAGAGTGCAGAGGCTCTGGTGGTGCTTCAAGTTGAGGCAATTTCACTTTCCCGGAAGCGCAACAGAATCCTTTTGTTTCGTTGTTAAATTTGAGAGCCTGACTTTGAATTTGACTTCGTTTCTAACTGACATTTTGACATTTGACATTTTCATTTGACATTTTCTTCTTAGCTGTCTGCCTAAATAAAAAATTATGGGCATGGGAGGAACGCTGTCGAACGGGACAAAAAGTATCCTATGTCCTTCTCCTGGCTCTAAGCTACCTCCCTACCAATTTTCACTCAAATCTGTTCTTCCGTTCTTGATTTATAAGTGGTGTAACATATAACACGACTTTCATTTATATATATATATATTGTATCCTCATTTCACTTAATTTTAAGCTACTAATTATAGAAAAGCTAATTCAAGTAAATTTTTTTGAATATATCCCAATTTTGTGTTTATTGTGTTTTATGGGGTAAACTTGATTCAAAGACAAAGTTTTGTCCATTTTAGAATAAACAAATAAAATTTTTTTATTATTTATTTGAAAGCAAAACTAGAAGAAGGTAGTTTTGCAGTTTGATTTGGTATCCTACTAAATGAGTTATTCAAATTTCACGTAAAATTTTAATTTTCAGAAGTAAGGACTTCTGAATGTCATTGGGGGAACGCTACCTGTTTTTGGGTCAACGCCTACATAGGAGACGCACTACCATATAATTGTTTGGGTATACACCTTTTTCGGTGTCAAACTCAATGATCATGATGAAAAGCTATTATTTTTTTGACACAATATCTAAGAAATACCGAATTTTTCTGTGGAAAAAGCCAACTTGTTCTATTATAACGAAACTATTTATATTAGGAACTAGCGACCCCGGCAAACGTTTGTTTTGGCCTTTTTTGTTTTGTATAAGGGCTAGCTGTTTTTTCTTCATTTATTTTGGTTAATAAATGTTTTTCAGTATTTCAAGTACATCTAGTATTTTCACGTACAACAAAATTCCCCTCGCCAATATCTAACAGTTGTTTAGAGAATGGATGGATCCTGAAGCATTTTATCGCGCATATTCTTGGTCAGTTCTTTTTCAACATTACGCCACAGTTGCGATGATTTTAAGCAAGCATTGAATACATCAGCGTACGTTAACCGTGAACACCTGAAAGGAGTAACAAAGGGCCGTAAAAAAGTTTATCATTGTTCCTTATATCCCTAAATGACCAATCCAATTCCCCAAGCGAATTTTTACGTCCTATAGTGCATTCATCCAAAATATGGGCACTATGCCCATAGACGATTGTTTTTTTATGTTGCACACTGCATCTGGATTATTTTGAATGCTCAATGCTTAAGTCCTGAATGAGCTGTTATGCCTCCATCTAATAAGGTTGCTGCAACGCCAGAAGATGCAATGGCCAATGCGTTGCCATTTTTTTTTAATCGTAACTCGGCAGGAAGAAGCGAAATAAGGAATGTTCACTTTTAATGTTCACAATAATCACTTTGGAATAAGCAGAATTTTCAACATCAGGCTCTTACTGGAATTCTAGTCGAAGAAATTGCCCAGATGTGAATCCTCGATAAACTTGTTGCCGTTGTTAGTGTAGACTGTAGACTGTAGTGTAGACTGTAGATAAGTAATCGGCGGACCCCTATTTCAGGGGCATATGACACACACATAAATGTACAATACGTTACGCTCACAGCCTACTTATTGTTATTCATTACTATAAAAGCAGCCATTTCGGAGGAGTATAATTCCCGTTGTCGAACGTATCATATGTCCGTCTCCTGGCTCTAAGCTACCTCCCTACCAATTTTCAGCCAAATCTGTTCTGCCGTTCTTGAGTTATAAGTGGTGTAACTAACACGACTTTCTTTTATATATATAGATAATATCCATCTTCTCCTTGCCAAAACATCAGTGGGTATTGCAATGCGTCATATGATCGATGAGTTTCTCCGGAAAACTTTAATGCACCACAATACTCGCAAACAACGTCCATTTGCCCAATGCAAACGCTAGGATGCAAGCTGTAATCATTGCTGCAATCGTATCGAAACGCAGCTCGATTCAAATCAGCTAAATATCTTGTTCTGCGTATTCATACTATTGCGGCGCTGTTCACGTGCAATTTCTTGTTCTTCTTCAGTCCTTTCATATGCAGTATTTTGTATTCTTCTTGCATTACGGCTTTGTCGGGAAATATTCGATCGTCTTGGTCGCGGCATTATTAATTAAACTTCACTTCACTTCAATTAGAGGTCTGCATGAATACAGTCAATGCAGCATTGGCACTCTCACTCAAAGTTCTGACTGACTGAGTGAGACATTGAGTAAAACGGATTTGGCAAATGTGGTAAAGGCATGAGTAAAAATTTACTCTATCGAACGGCGACTCAATAACCAAATGAGTTTTGTAACCGAGTACTCGGTTAGTTGTGCGTCGCATTTGTGACGTCAAATTTATTTTTGTTTTTGTGTTGCTTTTCAATACAAGAAATAGAAAATAGAAAGGCATGGATTAATTATTATATATACATATGTATGTATGACATTTATTTAATTTTTCATAACAGAATGCAAAAACACAATTTTTTTTATTGTATCTGCATTGTTAGCAATAATACATCGCTTTTCAGAAATTAAATTTCTAGCATCTGAAAAGGCTCTTTGCAGGTGATGCTTGCTACCTGCTTGCTGAGCTGCTTGCGAGGTATACAAAAAATTGTGCAACTAGTTATAGCTTCTGCTCTAACTGCAATGAATGATGAGAATGTCAAAAATTTATCCGAGTACTCCAAGCGTTTACTCTGCATTCACTCATTCTATCCATTCCACATTGGTTTGAATTTCACTCATTTCGCATACAACGAAAACAACCCTTACCAATCCGCAATTCACTTTGTTGAAACGGTTTGGCAAGCTCAATTGCTGACTTAAGCTTATTGTACTCAAATAACCCAAAAAAAAATTTGAGTGCAATCATGCAGACCTCTAACTTCAATCCACTTTTTAATTATTTATTTAATAGAAATAATTTTAATATTGATTTCTTACAAATATCAATAGGGAGTGCAGAGGCTCTGGTGGCTCAAGTTGAGGCAATTTCACTTTCCCGGAAGCGCAACACAATCCTTTTGTTTCGTTGTTAAATTT
>JAECYA010000063.1:0-28929 GCA_018153455.1 Drosophila parabipectinata
CTGCTTCAATATTAATGTTACATTTAATTTCTAAAATGTATGTTTTTTAAATAAAAACCAACGCCTCCATACCCGTCGGCATCGAGGTTTACACACAAAATTATAATTAGCTATGCTACACATAGAATTGTTTGGAATCCAGATTTCTGACAAAATTGCTATGTCTATATTTATTATTAACTAAAATAGTTCTAACAGATGTTTATTGTTATTAGCAGTTAAGTCTCTGAATATTGTATTGGAGGATTTTAAGAGTCATTTTTATTTATTATTACTTTTTTTTTAAGAAAAGTATATAGAAAAGCAACATTAAAGAACTATTGTAACGATTCGTTAATTTTAATTAAATCAATTTTTGAATTTGAAATAGAAATACGATCTTTAAATTAACTAAAAGTTTCTTGATTCAGGAACTAATATCGAATTTTCGTTGACTAAAAAAGAGGAAATGTCTAGGGCTAGTTGGTTTAAACTTTTTTCTGCAGCTTCTAGAGCTGGGTTGTTGCAATTATAAATTTCAACTTGTTTGAGAGAGTACTCATGTTTTTTAGAGCAGCTTTCCAGCTGACTCATTGTGTCGTTGGCATTGTTTTCCTCATTTTTTTTGTTAAGAGATCTTAACAACTTTGTTAAAAGGGTTATTTTCAAATAAATGTTGCGTGGCTAATTTGGTGTTATTTTGTAAAATTGGTGTAGTAGATTTCCTTTGCCATGATGGCTGTGGAAAAGAGTTATGTCGTTAGTATCAACTTCATCTAAAATTTGAAACAGAGAGGGATATCTAATTCTCGCTTCTGATTTTGAGAAGTTTTTAAGTGTCATGCACTTTTTAATTGCATAGGCTCTTTTACGAGCAGGACAATCAAGAGAGGTGGTTACGTGAGATTGTTTGCAGTTAGCGCAAACCAATTGTCTACATTGCTGCTCTTTGGTATGAGATAATGAACAGCAACTACATTTTTGATCAGCTTGTTTGCAATTTTGAGCAAAATGATTAAACCTAAAACAGCGATAACATTGGCTGAAAAGTACATACGGACTAACGTTAACTTTAGTGTATAAAAAGACGACTTCATTGGGAATTTGTGTACCTTTAAAGAGAATTTTAACCCTTGAAGTGTTAATAAATTTATCTTTAACCTTTTTATCCCTAGTTTTAACTCGAATGATCTCGTGAATCGGTACATAGGAGGAAATGTACTCTTTCAGTTCGAGTCGGAGAACTTTTGTAGGAATATTAAAAATAATACCCATTTTAAAAATAAAGTATTTTAAAATCTTGGGTTCATACTCATTATTTTTCAAATCTGACAATACATTGTCATTAGCTGCCGCAGCAGACTTAAACTCAGCTTTGCAGCGTCCAAAGCCAATCTTACTGACGGATATAATGTCTTTGATTTTGAGTTTCAGAAGTGTAGCATTCAAATCTAGCGGATTAAACGGGACTCTGTTCTGTCGGCTCTCTAAGCCAGTATCTCCGATTTTGTCAATATAGACCACAAAGGGCCCTTTGTGAGAAATGTCATACAAAATTTTATTTTTATCCAATTGCCAATTTTCTTCTAAGCAAACATTTTCTAACTTTCTTTTCTTTTCTTCTTTTTGACTTTGATTCGTTGAATTCTTCTCATCGTGTCCAGTCAAATCCTCCATATCCGAAATAACTACTTCATCACTTACTTGCACATCGTCTTTATTGTAACAAATTCTTTTGGTCTCTTAAAGTGTCCTGCTCCGAGGAAGGATGCGACCCTTGGCCTCGTGGGCCATTTTTGTTTTAATTTTCCCGTAACAAAGCAAAAAAAGCGAATATTTTTAGCTAAAAAAATAATTTACAACTTTCAACTAAAAAAAAAAAAATTTTTTTTTTTCTCTCCGGTTTTTTTTGGAAGTACCGTTCCGAATCAAAGTAAAACGAAAAACGATTACCGTCACTTAAAATATCAGTTTTGAGTATGGAACTGCTTCAAAATTATAAGGAAATATAAATTATGGATAAGTTTATTTTTAAAAAATAGGGGCCAATAACGTCGTCAACAGGTCGGACAAGTGGCACTCGTGTTTGGTGTACATTTAGATACATTTGTATCTCGTGGTTTCGCTGCGCGTAGCATGGGTATCTCGTTTATGCAGATGTACAAGCCTATGGACTAAATTCAAACTTTTATTATTCCACTATATGAGTTGCACTTAACTTTAACAGGAATGAATCACCTGTCAGGGTCTCCGCTAGAAATGGAACGGGTAACTGCTAACGCTGAACGCTAAATGGGAAAGGTAATGCGGAGGAAGTAAGGGGTGAACGGGGCGCAGACTGGGGCCGATTGGGGCGGAAAGGTATCGCCAAGATTTGCGTGTTCGAAGCTTACCAACAACCATCTGACCCGGCGCCTGTTGTGAAACTGCTAAATTAAATTATTAATAACACGCACGCTCGCACTGAAGTGGATGCTATATCTGCAAATGTGTATAACGCATATTGTGGTTTTGCGGAGACATCCTTCGGACAGTTGGCAAGGAAGAAAGTAAACCAAAGGGCAAAGAAAGGACTAAATCTGCAGCACTTACGACCAATGTCAATTTTCGAAACAATTCACCAAGCTGGCATAAATTGTCTCGTGGCCTCCTCTTTCCACTTTCCTGTCGTTGGCTTTTGGCACCCATTAAAGCCCATTTATCTTACTCAAAGGTGACGAATTGAGAAAAAACGCATTTAAATACCGTAGTGTGCATAAATTACTCAGGAGCTGACATTTTCCCACATAAATGTGTAAATGAGTCCCCGTTTTTGACTTTTTCGGCCTTGCCATGAAATTGAAAACGAAAAGCGGACATCAAGTTGGGGTGAGGTGGAAACTCAATTGGAGAACTTGTTGCACTGGCTTGTTGAAACAAGGTCTGCAAAAATAATCAGTACACTTTAATAAGTAAGACTAATAAGTAAGTAATGTTATAAAAAAAGCAATAAATAAAAAATAACCGAAAATCTAATAAAAATGAATTGAGCTTTCAATAAATGTAGTCCCCCAATCAAATTTAATCGAAATTGAGTAAATGGACGGCCAAATAAAAATTCATAGCTAACAAGAAAGAAAAATCAAACAGATATTGCCACCCCGGATTTTGGGGCTTTTTTTTTTTTTTTGTGCAAAAAAGAATCGAATTACTTCAGTGTAACAATGTTTATTATAATTAATTAACAATGTTTATTGTTTGCCCAATATGCAAGAGTTGCATTGCAGTGGCCATTATGTTTTTCGTTGTTTTCGTAACTCTTATTATTTCTACAACGGCATGTACTATAGTAGTTCAGATGCTTGTGGCCGCTCGGCCTGACTGACACTCAATTTTCAGTTGAACTTCAACTGTGAATATTTTACAACACATATTTGCAGCGCACATTATGAATTTAAATTAAATTATTTTGTTTTGCCTGCACTGTTTTGAAAGCTTCCGATTTGGACAGCCATCAAGGAACGTTCTTGGTTCAATGCATAATCTGTTAATTGGTAATTGTAAAACCATTAGTTAACTAACATACAGAGCTGAGAAACCTGGGGCAAGATTCCCTTAAATACAAGTACAATGACTGAGGGGGGCTCAAAACCTAAGTTATTGTTAGCTTTTGATGAATGGAAATCCAAAACATGGCCGATTAAATTGAGGATAATGGTCGATGAAAATGTATAAAGATATTTAATTTCAGATTGGAGTAATTGAGATATGGGTTTGTTTCTTTAACGATAGATTATAAGACTACTTGCTTAGAAATCAATCCAATAATCTTTTTATTGTCAGTCAAATACTGTTTTGGATATCTTTAAACAAAATTGCAAACATCTATTTTGGGCAATCGAGAAATTGGCAGATATACACGAGCTGATTGTGACGTGCATAATTTTTTGTACCAGGTGTATTTGTTTTTTGTAAGTATTTTTACGTAATATATGAGACTTGAAAGTTGGTTAAATAATTAAATTTCCTCAGCGATCCATTCACTCTCTCAAAAAAGGATGCCATGCTGCTTATTTTTCACAATATTATGCTGTACTATGTGATCAATATGTTTAAACATCTGGCTCAAAGTGGGTTCCTTTTAAAGATTTTGTAAGATATTTATTTATTTAGTTTTATTTTCAGATACTATTAACTCTCCTGGTCCTGTAAACACGTTCTACTATTTACCTCTGGTGTATGAGGAGCCTGCTGGTTCGGAATCAAATCACAGTTGGCATGAAATTCTCAGGTCTTCCAGCTGGCTCTTTTTTCGAAAAAAGAAATCCTTTTCACTGAAATCCCAAATATGGTATATGGAGTCTTATAAAGATCTCGCATAATGGTGGTACTTTTTAATAGAAGTTTGAACTCAAGGAAATTATTTTAAAATAAATTTTTTTACTAAGAAAAATAATAAAAATATTATATAATAAGAATAGTTCTATTAGAAAAAAGTAGTAATAAAAAACTAGATTAAAGAAAATGCGGTTCTTTTTACTCTTAAAGTTAAAAAAAAAATTAAAATTTAGAAAGAAACCTTAGAGATCTCTTCCAAGACCTTCTTCTAATCTGTTCTAGAGAGCCCTGAAAGTTTCCTAGATTTTCCCTAGCCAGAATCTCTTCCAAGACCTTCTTCAAATTCTTTTTGAGACCGCTGTAAGTTTCCTTAATTTTCCCTCTTAGCCAGAATTTCTCTTCCTGGAAGTTTCCTTGATTTCCCCGCCCGGAAAGGCCCACAACCTGCTCTTGAAATATTTACACCATTGGAGTGGATTTCCTTGGCTGATCATTGGAGGATCCTTATTCGCAGATTGTGTTTTTGTTTTTTGTTGTATTTTTTTATAAACTCGCTTTCGACTGTATTCGAAATTTGCGCATTTTACTGGATTTTTTGAGAAGCTTTTTCCAACTTTAGTTGCTTATTTTGCCCGTTTAAAGTTCTGCTCCGACTTTCTACCGCCCGAACCGGACCGATCTCGAACCGATACCGAGTCCAAAATATATAACCGATTTAGATCTCTAGAAGGGTGTAGTGATGAGAGGGTACCTCCTTGTTGTGATGATTTTGGTTTTTTTTATTTGAATTTTTGTTGCGAATTAAATTCGACATAAAAAATACATTACAAAAAATTGAATTGAAACACAATAAAAAAATTACAAATTTTTTTTACTTTATTGGCTCGATTTCCATTTGCATTTGCGATTGCCTTTTGGTTTTGTTTCTTTTTTTTATTGTATTTTAATCTTGTTGTGGTTGCTGTTGTTGCTGTTGTTATTGCGGTGTTGGTGTAATTAATGCATTTTCACACAAACTCACATAACTCGTGGCGCACAGATACACCAACGCTCTCACACACACACGCACTCAGAGATAGATGGGGAGACCGGAGGGGCCACTCTGCCGTATTTATATTTATTTTTTTTGTTTAGATAACAATTTTTATTTATTTTTTGCTTGTGTGTGTTTTGGCGGCGTTTTTATTTAATTGCCCGCCGCTACTGTTTTACTTTTTGTTTTCTTTTTTTTTTTTGTTTTTTGCTCGCCTGGACGCGCGCGCTGTCCGTTGCGACTTCACTCCGTTTGGCATTTTTTTCAGTGTGCCTAGGAAAAAAATTGGCCACCATTTTCCGCTGCTGCCTTAAGAGTTGCCACCCATTCACTATTTGACATGGTCTGTCAATTGTTTTACGGTCACACTAAGTGTAACCGGTTTGCTTAACTAACCGGTTAACTCGATTCGGAGAGGGAAAACTTAAAAAATTAGAATTAACCAAAGACATATGTATTTTTTTTTTGTAATAGCAGGATAACGTTTATTTAAAACTGTCCTTTAGGGACAACTATTAAATGTTCTCACATAAACTTCACTTATAGATAATTTTAAATATTAATATGGTAGAAATAAATTAGAGTAGTAACGGGAGGTCCAGCGGGTGTGACCTTTTTAGTCTTATGGGCTGCGGTTCGGGTGATTATGAAGCCTCTGCATGTAACGTGCGCTGCTTCTTTGGATCTCGTCCTTGACCCTAGGGAAATTGAGAACCTCGTGGATGGTGCGATTGTCATAATAGACGTGGGCTCCAGTGGCGATTCGAAGGGCTCTATTTTCGAAAGCCCCAGAGCTGTATTCCGTACGTCCAGATTGGGCGTATTATGGCCTTGTAAACGACGAGTTTAGTGGAAGTTCTCAGCTTCGATCTCCTACCCATGAGCCAGTAGAAGGATCGAAGTCTTTGTTCAGCCTGTTTCCTCTTCTTAATCAGATGGGGCCTCCAGATGAGCCTCCTGTCTAGGGTGAATCCCTAATCCAAAAGACATATATTTTGAGACAAGATAGAAAAATAAAATAAATTTATTAATTTCTTAGTCATAGGTTTTGTTAGCCTTTCTACAATCTTTGATAATTAATTAAAAATAAAAAAAGAAAAAAAATAAAAATTTTGTAATTAATTATTATAATTAAAATTACAAGGATTTAAGGAGAAATAATTATAAATAGAAGTAGGAGTCTTTTACGTGGATGATTTGACCACAGTCTTTTGTTATAATTTTTAATAAAATATAAAATTAAAAAATTAATGAATAAAAATGAAAAAACGAATTGAAAACTAAAAAAAATAAGGTGATGAAGGGTGAGATGAAAAAGATGAGGTCCCAAAGAAGATCCCGAAGATAAAAAATAAAAAAATTATAAAATATATAAGAAAATAAATAAAAATAAAATAAAATAAAAAAAGAAATAAAAAAATAAGAATAAGTGAAACCGATTGGAAAAAACATTGTTCATTGTTTATAATTTAATTTAAAATAAGAAAATAAATAAATATCAGAGAAGTCGGGCAGCAAAAAATTTTTTTTTTTTTTTTTATGTAAAAATATATCCTTGGCAAGGATATAAAATTAACAAAGGATAAATAAGAAGAGGGGGTGTCTTAAACGTCGGAGATTGGAAAAGTCTTTTATTATTTTTAATAAAATGTAAAAAAATCAACGAATTAAAATGGAAAAAAACGAATTGAAAACTAAACAAAAAAATAAGATGATGATGGGCAAGCTGGACAAAATGAAGAACAAAATGAGGCGACGAAGGTCCCGAAGATGAAAAATAAAAAAATATAAAATATATAATAAAATAAATAAAAAGAAAATAAAAAAAGATAAATAAATAATTAATGGCCATATTAAGTGCGTTTGGAACCCTTGAATTTAACGGCTATTTTATTTCGTTAGATATATGGTTAAAAGAGAAGGAGGTGTCTCAAACGTTGGAGATTGGAATAGACCACAGTGTTTTATTATTTTTGATAAAATGTAAAATTAAAAAATCAACGAATTAAAATGGAAAAAACGAATTTAAAAAAAAAAAAAAGATGATGTTGGGCAAGCTCGACAAAATGAAGAACAAAATGAGGAGACCAAGGTCCCGAAGATGTAAAATAAAAAAATTATAAAATATGTAATAAAATAAATAAAAAGAAAATAAAATAAAAAAAGATAAATAAATAATTAATGGCCATATTAAGTGCGTTTGGAACCCTTGAATTTAACGGCTATTTTATTTCGTTAGATATATGGTTAAAAGAGAAGGAGGTGTCTCAAACGTTGGAGATTGGAATAGACCACAGTGTTTTATTATTTTTGATAAAATGTAAAATTAAAAAATCAACGAATTAAAATGGAAAAAACGAATTTAAAAATAAAAAAAGATGATGTTGGGCAAGCTCGACAAAATGAAGAACAAAATAGGGAGACCAAGGTCCCGAAGATGTAAAATAAAAAAATTATAAAATATGTAATAAAATAAATAAAAAGCAAAAAAAGGATAAATAAGAGAAGGGGTCTTTAAACGTTGGAGATTGGAAAAGACCACAGTCGTTTATAATTTTTAATAAAATGTAAAATAAAAAATGGAATAAAATAAAAATAAATATATGTATAAGATCCATATCATCGTCGAGATCATCGTCTCCAGATCACCCATATGGTTGAAAAATAAAAAAAATTAAATATAGACGAAAATAAATGAAAATCAGAAGGCCTTGATTCGACAATGAAATGTTCATTGTTAATTGTTTAATTTAAAATGAGAAAATAAATAAATATCAGAGAAGTCGAAAAGAAAAAAATAAAAATAAAAAGAATACAAACAAGAAAGGAAAGCTAACTTCGGGCGGAGCCGAAGTTTATATACCCTTGCAGTTGAAACCGGATATATATCGCAAACATCGGATATAGTTGGCCGATCCTTATGGGAATAGGAATATATAATCCAATTTATTACAATACAAAATCTAATAAAAGTCCCCAAAAGTTCTATCTTCAAAAATACGAAAGTTGATATTTCTACCAAATACCATTTCCGATCGTTCAGTTATATGGCAGCTATGGGATATAGTCGGCCGATCCTAATGAAATTTAGTAGGTCGGATTAACTGACCAAAAATATAATCTGTACCAAGTTCCAGCTTTCTATCTTCAAAAACACGAAAGTTGGGTCATTTCCGATCGTTCAGTTATATGGCAGCTATAGGATATAGTCGGCCGATCCTTATGAAATTTAGCATGACGTAATGTTTTGCCAAAAATAGCTCTCATGTCAAATTTGAACTCTCTAACTCTAAAAACACCAAAGGTATACCATTTCCGATCAATCAGTTATATGGCAGCTATAAGATATAGTCGGCCGATCCGGGCCGTTCCGACTTATATCTGCGTGCAAGGTGCAAAGTTCAAGGATAGGCTTTAAAGTCGATAGCTTTAAAACTGAGAGACTAGTTTGCGTAGAAACAGAAAGACGGACAGACAGACGGACAGACGGACAGACGGACATGCTCATATCAACTCAGGAGGTGATCCTGATCAAGAATATATATACTTTATAGGGTCGGAGATGTCTCCTTCACTGCGTTGCAAACTTTTGACCAAAATTATAATACCCTCTGCAAGGGTATAAAAATAAAATAGTTGTGGCTCCTTGAGCGGCTGAGCCCCGACTGATTAAAAAGAAATGCTTGTGCCCCTTATATATCCCACATTTTGGCCAGAAAATCGAATGCAAAGCCTTCTTGGTTTGGAATAAACTTGAAAACGATTAAAAATTGGGCGCGAAAGGCGATAACAATAACCGATAACAACGGAAAACCAACCTACTATGTTTAAAAGCAGGTTGGCATCGCTGGCGACACGCAGGCGTTAGTACCTTTCCGCATGTTTTGTTTTGTTTCTGACACGACACACGATAAATAAGAAAATTATTATTTTTAAGAAAAAGTTGTGAAAATTGGATGAATATTTATTGCTGCAGAGTGATCAGAAGAGCTTCAATGTGAAGCTGCCACAGTTGATGGTCCCAAGTCTGCGACTATTTTCCAAAAACACGGAGCCGGAGGCCAGGACTCCTGTTGTCCCAAACTGGTAGGATTACATTGAGTCCTAAACCCTAAATAATTTATTTATACTCCATTTTCGTTTATATTTCAGTCTGCAGAGAATTGTGGGTTTTGTGGCCTGTTTGGGAATGGGAGGACTCTGCATATCCCTATCGACTATACATTCACGTTCTTATCTTGAAAGCCCGAAAGTTTGCCTTGCTCTACACCCTGGGCAGTTTCTTTTTTATACTAAGCTTTTGCTTTTTGTCCGGATTCGGAGCCTTTCTGCGACAGATGTTCTCAAAGCCGAGACTCCTGACTTCCATATCGTACAGTTCGTGCCTGTTGTTAACCCTGTATTGTGCCTTGGTGGCCAAAAGCACCGCATTCACAGTTCTGTTTGCTGTGGCGCAAATAATAGCATTACTGTTTATGGTACTGGGTATGGTTCCGGGTGGAGCTACGGTCTCAAGTTCTTTGGGCAATTGTTCAAGACCAGCGTTTCGGTCTCGACAAGGGCGCTGCCAGTATAAGCCACGAAGAGCAATAAAAAAAAACGAATCATCTCCAACCCCCGCAGCAACGAACGATATAACTTATTTAACTCATTGATCCAAAATAAAACTTATTTGTGATATAACGCCTCTCAAAAGTAACCATATTGTTTTTTTTAATTATTTTCTCAACTTACTCATTGGGAAAATCAATGCTCGCTTATCAGAAATTGCAATTATAAATGCGAACTATGACGCGATTCTGCTACGCTGGAAGACTCTCTTTATAGATTGGTCTTTTACGACGCAATTGTGTATATGGGGGGAGGGTTATATTAAAATTATTTATTTGTATCTTGATCATAAAACTAATCTTCGATTTCTCCATTTTGTCATTCCACTGGAGTCTCCAGCAGTGGGCCTATCCTTTGGCTTGGCTTCTCCATAGGTCAGTCCTCAATCTCGCCCAGATACAAGGTTTTATCGCTGGATCCAGAAAAAATTAAAGGTTCTTTCGGACTGAAATCCACATCGTTTACACAGCCATTATGTCCTGGCAGCTTGTATAGAATGCGCCTCGTGTTGACATCCCAAATGTAGACATGCCGATCGGCCGAACCGCAGGATATTTTGTCGCTTCCCGGGGACCAAGCGCAGCGAAGCAGATTCTTCTCAAAGTTGTGCTGATGGCCCTGGAATACCTTTACACACCGCTCGCCAGGAGCATAGGGCCTCACGTTCCACACTCTCAGCGTGTTGTCCATAGCATTGGTAAGGACGAAATCACCTTCCGGCGACAGCGCCATGCCGGTAACAGTATCTGCATGTCCTCTCAAAGTATGCAGAACCGCCAGCTTTCGAATATCCCAAATTTTCCGTTCATTATCGATGCCTCCGGTGATTACTTGTTCTCCGGTGTCACCAAAACAAACTGCAGTCACCTGGAAGGGAGACTCCAGGGTATGGACGGCGTGTTTCTTCCTTTTATCCCAGATCTTTATGGTCCGATCATCACTGCCTGAGCACAGCAGCTGTTGGCCTCGTCGCGATCCCTGCACACTGTTCACAAAAGTTCCCGTGACCCTTGAAGCGTCGCTGCCGTTGACCCGTAACAATGTCCCAAATGGCTAGAGTTTTGTCCGTCGAGCAGGAGAATATATATGCGAACCATACGGCGTAAAATGGGCTTCCATTACAGCGCCACTGTGTCCGGATAGAGCCATTATATTCTCACAGTCACCGTAAACCTGCCAGATGTCTGCAAAACAATAATAATGAATGAAAAGAATATACAAAACTGACTCAAAATTTCACTCACGAATCTGCCTATCAAACCCGGAGGATAGCAGCATCTCTCCCTCCGGATGAAATTCTGTGGTAAAGATCTCTCCCTCATGACCCTCTCAAATTTAACAACGAACCAAAAGGATTGTGTTGCGCTTCCGGGAAAGTGAAATTGCCTCAACTTGAAGCACCACCAGAGCCCCTGCACTTTCTATTGATATTTGTAAGAAATCAATATTAAAAATATTTCTATTAAATCTATATATATAAAAGAATACTGTATATGTATACTGTATATAGCAACTGTATATAAAAGAAAGTCGTGTTTTATGTTACACCACTTATAAATCAAGAACGGAAGAACAGATTTGAGTGAAAATTGGTAGGAGGTAGCTTAGAGCCAGGAGAAGGACATAGGATACTTTTTTGTCCCGTTCGACAGCGTTCCTCCCTGGCCCATACTTTTTATTTAGGCAGACAGCTAAGAAGAAAATGTCAAATGTCAAAATGTCAGTTAGAAACGAAGTCAAATTCAAAGTCAGGCTCTCAAATTTAACAACGAACCAAAAGGATTGTGTTGCGCTTCCGGGAAAGTGAAATTGCCTCAACTTGAAGCACCACCAGAGCCTCTACACTCTCTATTGATATTTGTAAGAAATCAATATTAAAACTATTTCTATTAAATCTTTTTATGTATGCGCAAGCATATATTAAATTTATTCAATATAATTCAGTAATGAAAATGGAAGTAACAATTAGTACTGGGGTTATTATAATGACGGGGAAATGATGGATGGCCGTGACTGCAGCTCGATCTGCAGTGGCTCACGACTGAGTGAAGACTGACTTCAGTCGAACGAGATCGCCGCACGAGAGAATCCAGTCGCATACATAACACCCCTTAACACCCAGACGGATCGTAGAACTGGGGCCGACGACGGTCACGAGCCGATCTGCGTGGCGGTCCTTCAGTCCCGTCTTGCCTCAGGCAAGCGCTGTGGCCCAGCTGGAGTTGAGGATCCGCCAGCTACTGCGTCAGTTGGGGTTGGAGTGGAACAGCAAGTTGGTGATGCTGTCTGCTCTGGTGTTGGCTGCTGCGAAGGACTGCGCGATCGCAGCTGATCCAGATGTCGCCTGACTGTTCGGTCGTCCTCGAGACACACCGAATAGGAAATCGGTCCCTGTCGCTTCGAGACGTGGCTCCTCAAGCCACCTGGGACCGCTGCATAGTTTCGGACCCAAACAGGGCTGCCTGTAACAAAAGACTTTTTAGTTTGGGCATCGCAGATCTTACCATATGATCTTTCGCCTGGACTTAATTTGTCAAAGAATGTCTGGAGCTCCCTATTGAATAGTAACTCCGCTGGCGAATGCTTCTGTAACGGAATGGGGCGTAGTATGCTGGTCAAACAAGAAACGAGCCAACGCTAAGTTGACATCTGTTTGACGATCTAGTTTCTTCAGGTAACTCGTCGTGGTTTGAACCATTCGTTCAGCCTGTCCGTTGGTTGCAGGGTGGAACGGCGCGGATCGGATATGACGGATCCGATTGTTTTTTGTAAACAACATAAACTCCTCGGAGGTGAAAGCAGTTCCGTTGTCGGACACGATTTCATCCGGAATGCCATGGGTGGCGAACAGTTGCAGAAGGAAGGTGATTGCAGCTGCAGCAATCGACGCGGATGTCGATTTTACGAGCCAGACTTCAAGCCACTTCGTAAAAGAGTCGACGACTAACACAAACGTGTTCCCTCGGAAAGGTCCGGCAAATCAATGTGCAGGCGGGACCATGGTTTCTTGGCAGACTCCCAGTGATGTACGTCCGATCGTGGGTGGGAATTTCTCGTATGTTGGCACGCTAAACATTGACTCACCGCCTTCTCGATATCTGCATCCAAACCGGGCCACCAGACGTAACTGCGGGCTAAAGCCTTCATTCTAACGATTCCGGGATGTTGCGCGTGCAACGCAGAGAGAATTTCCTGCCTGTCCGTCAAGGGAATAACTGCTCGATTACCCCAAAATAATATTCCTTGATTACTGGTCACTTCGTTTCGCCGAACGAAGAAAGGGTACAGGTCATCATTACGCTGAACTTTAGCACTACTCCATCCCCTTAACACCCAGTTGAGCACCTTTCTGAGGCTGCAATCCTTAGACGTGTTGGTAGCTAGGGTGTTCGCGGTGACAGTGGGATCAGTTGCCCATTCGATCATGAAAACTTCTTCCGTTCTAGGCTCATAGTGTATATCCGACATTGGGCAGCGGCTTAGGAAATCTGCATTACTTATTTTTGTTCCAGGCTGATGAATCAACTTGAATTTATACGCTCTCAAAAATATTGCTCGACGCATCATCGGGTTGGAAATGATTTGAGGGATTGGCTTTTCTGTCGCAAAAATTCCAAGCAGGGCGATGATCTGTAATAAGCGTGAACTTTCTTCCATATAAATAGTTATGGGAATTTTTTGACCCCTGCGACCAAGGCTACCGCTTCTCTGTCGATCTGGGAGTAGTTCCTCTCTGCCTTTGACAGCGTGCGAGAGTAAAACGCAATCGGTTTCTGTGTTCCGTCTTCCATTTCGTGGCTAAGCACTGCTCATAAGCCGTATGGTGACGCATCGCAAGTTAAGATCAGTGGGCGGTCCGGAGAGTAATGAATTAGGACCGCATCCGATGCGATCAGGTTCTTTAGTTCTGCGAATGCTTTTTGGTGCTCTGGACGCCATGTCCATTGTACGTTCTTGTCTAGAAGTCTATGTAATGGCTCCGCAATGGTGGCTTTCTGGGGCAAAAATGAGTGATAAAAATTGGTCAGTCCCAGAAACGCTTGCAACTGTTTTGTCTCTTTTGGTGGTGGCGCCTCATGGATGGCTCTAACTTTGTCGGCTGATGGCCTAATGCCGAGAGCGTCAACTTTGAAT
This sequence comes from Drosophila parabipectinata, assembly GCA_018153455.1. NCBI lineage: Eukaryota > Metazoa > Arthropoda > Insecta > Diptera > Drosophilidae > Drosophila > Drosophila parabipectinata. The sequence goes on from JAECYA010000063.1 coordinate 14,075, forward strand.
CCAAGAAATTCGATGGAAGATACCCCAAACTGACATTTGTCCTTGCGCAGACGTAATCCTGCCTGGTCCATACGGGCTAGAACTTCGCCTAATCTACTCGCAAGTTCTTCTTCTGATTTACCCATAATTACAATATCGTCAAAATACGGAAGGACGCCCGGTATATTTTGCAGTATTCTTTCAATGCAGCTTTGGAATATTCCTGGGGCAGCTGAAATTCCGAATTGTAGTCTTGTTACCTTAAATGCTCCTTTGTGAGCAGCGATTGTTTGCATCAAAGCTGATTTCTCGTCTACTACCAATTGTTGATACGCTTGGGCCAAATCTATTTTTGCGAAAATTGAGCCTCCTTCTATCGAAGCTAATAGCGTGTTGATTGCAGGAATTTGATGGCAGTGCGGTTGTATCGCTCTGTTAAGCGTAGACTTATAATCTCCACAAATTCGAATGGAACCATCTTTCTTGACTATGGGGACAGTCGGAGTGGCCCACTCAGAGTACTCTACAGGTTCAAGTATTCCTTGGGCACAGAGACGGTCCAATTCTTCTTCATATGGCTTGAGGAGTGCGTAAGGAATTCGACGCGGTGGTAGTCTGACCGGCGGAACTTCCTGGTCTACTTTGAGGGCCACTGGCGGCCCCGTATACCGGCCAAGTTCTGATGAAAACAAATGGTCGAATTTTCTTAGAATTTCCGCGATACCATTGCAGCACTGCACGCCATGAATGCCTTCTATGCGGATTCCGAGGGGTTCAAACAAGTTGCATCCTAGAAGGTTTGTCCCGGTGCCGGACGTGACGACCAATGGCAGATTGCAGATACGGCGATTGTTGTAGTGGATTGACGTGTCGGTGATTCCCTTGACCGGAATGGGGTTACGTTGATAGTCGCTTAGCTTTAGGTGGCACTTGACGAGATCGATTACCATTTGGCCAGATGTATCGATACGAAGACTCCTTCATGATGGTGACGGGCGACCCGGAATCCACTTCAAACTGGCGTGATCGACCGTTGATGACCACGGCCACAGATTTCTTGGGGCTGACCACCGGAACTATTTGATGAACGCGTCCGTGCGATGGCCTGTTGTTACGCATATTACTGGGCGTAGGAGATGACGATTTTGTTGACCCAGCTTGACTGTTACTGCGGCAAACCCGACGTATGTGGCCAGTTCGACCACAGGAATGACAAGTGGCGTTGTGAAACGGGCACTTCTTACGGACGTGCCGACCCCACAACCCGCACAACTCGAACTTATTCCGTGGATGGACTCGGTGCTCGAAGACTCGAGGCGTCGGATATTGACGCCTCGAATCGACAACGCACTCGCAGCGGCTGCTTCACTAGTGACGGCTCGTTCCATGGCCCGCTGCACCGTCAATTCGGTGCAGCGGTGCACCACACACAAATCGGTCCCGCAACATGCGATCCAGCATCTGCCCGAAATTTCACCCTACCGCCAGGCTTCTTAATGTGGCCATGTAGTTACCGACGGACTCGTCGGGTTGTTGATCACGCTTGTGGAAATGGTAGAATGCAGCAATCTCCGATTGGCGTGGTGCCAAGTGACTGGTTAATATATCATAGACTTCTGTTATTTCCAAATCACTGACTTGCCTGGGTGATGCTAACGACACTAGTAACTCATAAAGGGGTGCGCCCGCTAGTGTAAGAAACGCCGCCTTCTTCCGATCCTTGTCCACGATGCCATTCGCTAAAGGTACAGCTCGAAGCGATCTCGATACGCCTTCCATTTCCCAGGGGTTAGCAAGTCGAAAGGTTCCAGAGTTCCAACTCCCGCCATGGCGACTCCGCAAGTTTGGAAAACCGCTTTCCGCTTATCCGTACTGGCCGTAGTATTTGGCTCAACTGTACAGCCGCTCTCAGTGAGACTCCCTCGTGGAGTTGATTGATTATCACTTATTTCTTGTTTTACCTCTTCGCCGGAGCTTTTCTCAGCTTGACCGAAAGCTCGGCGCTTATCCATGAGCTTGCTTCAAGAATAATACGACTACCGCAATTGGACGTACGGTAAATACTCGTCACCGTCAATTCCGTCTCTCTTTCTCCCTGTACGATAATTGCTGAATTTAATTAGCTTACGCTCGGGGATTAGAGTCCCATCCTCGTCGCCAATTTTATGTATGCGCAAGCATATATTAAATTTATTCAATATAATTCAGTAATGAAAATGGAAGTAACAATTAGTACTGGGGGTTATTATAATGACGGAGAAATGATGGATGGCCGTGACTGCAGCTCGATCTGCAGTGGCTCACGATTGAGTGAAGACTGACTTCAGTCGAACGAGATCGCCGCACGAGAGAATCCAGTCGCATACATAACAATCTATATATATATAAAAGAATACTGTATATGTATACTGTATATAGCAATCTATCTATATATATAAAATAAAGTCGTGTTTTATGTTACACTACTTATAAATCAAGAACGGAGGAACAGATTTGAGTGAAAATTGGTAGGGAGGTAGCTAACATATCATATTTTTATGTACGATATTATGTATTTATACATTTATCTAGATGTATAAAGGTAATGAAAAGGCGCGTGTAAGCATGGCGCAGTTACGTGAATCACAATCGAAAGATGCACAAGAAAATGTCAAATGAAAATGTCAAATGTCAAAATGTCAGCAGCTAGGCTTGAGCGAACACGATTGAGAGTTAGGCAGTCGCGTTCTGCAGCAATCGATTTGATTCGGATGTTTAATTAATAATGCCGCGACCAAGACGATCGAATCTTTCCCGACAAAGCCGTAATGCAAGAAGAATACAAAATACTGCAAATGAAAGGACTGAAGAAGAACAAGAAATTGCACGTGAACAGCGCCCCAATAGTAGCGCGACTTCGTGCTTCTCAATCACGAGAGCAAAGTGAAGCAGCCCGTGAAACAGCTCGGTTGGCAATGCAGAATCGTCGAGCGAACAACAGAAGTCAACAAATAGATAATTTGCGACGCAGAACAAGATATTTAGCTAATTTGAATCGAGCTGCGTTTCGATACGATTGCAGCATAGATTACAGCTTGCATCCTAGCGTTTGCATTGGGCAAATGGACGTTGTTTGCGAGTATTGTGGTGCATTAAAGTTTTCCGCAGAAACGCCTGGATTATGCTGCGTTAACGGTAAAAAGAAATTGCCAGTGTTGACTCCACCACATGAGCCATTGTATTCATTGCTTTGCGGCGAAACACAAGAATCACGCCACTTGCTTGCAAATACTCGAAAATACAATAGTTGTTTCCAAATGAAGTCATTTGGGGCAGACATTATCGAAGAAGGAGGTTTTAATCCGACATTTAAGGTATTTATCTATATATATAAAAGAAAGTCGTGTTAGTTACACCACTTATAACTCAAGAACGGCAGAACAGATTTGGCTGAAAATTGGTAGGGAGGTAGCTTAGAGCCAGGAGACGGACATAGGATACTTTAGACATCCTATGATAAAATATATATAGATATCTATAAATGTATAAATACATAATGTGTACATAAAATCTTCTATATATATAAAAGAAAGTCGTGTTATATGTTACACCACTTATAAATCAAGAACGGAAGAACAGATTTGAGTGAAAATTGGTAGGGAGGTAGCTTAGAGCCAGGAAAAGGACATAGGATACTTTTTGTCCCGTTCGACAGCGCGAATTATACTCCACCGAACTATACTCCACTTATGGCAAAAGCGAGGCCTGCCGCACGCACACATTCTTATTTGGTTAGTGGAAAGAATTCAGCCTGACCAAATAGATGATATCATATGTGCCGAGATTCCTGATCATGAAGTCGATCCAGACCTACATGATGTTGTTACTACTAATATGATTCATGGACCGTGTGGTGCCATCAACCCCCAATCACCTTGCATGGTCCATGGAAAGTGCTCTAAACGATATCCACGGAAATTAACGGCGGAGACTGTCACTGGCAACGATGGGTATCCGCTGCATCGGCGTCGATCACCAGATGACAACGGTCGAACTGTCACAACGAATGTTGTTCCGTATTCGCCATATTTATATTGCAACGTTGAATACTGCAATTCAGTTAAGTCCATAAAATATATTTGCAAATATGTCACGAAATTGCAATCCTCGAATACCAACGATGAAATTTCACGCTATCAAGTTGGTCGTTATGTGAACTGTAATGAAGCGATTTGGCGTATATTCGGATTTCCCATTCACGAACGTCATCCTACTGTTACACATTTGGCGGTTCATCTAGAGAATGGTCAACGAGTATATTTCACGGCTTCGAATGCTATGCAACGTGGTGAAACACCTCCAGCAACTACATTGACCAGTTTTTTTGCAATCTGCCAAAGCGATCAGTTTGCACGAACTTTGCTTTACTCGGAGATGCCACGTTATTATACTTGGAATGCTTCATCCAAGAATTTTCAAAGACGGAAGCAAGGTGATGCGGTTTCTGGGTATCCAGATGTGCGTTCTACTGAAGCTCTTGGTCGTATGTATACAGTTCATCCAAAGAATGATGAATGTTTCTATTTGCGGTTGTTGCTGGTAAATGTGCGTGGGCCAACTTCATTTGAGACACTACGAACTGTTAATGGTGTAATATTCCCAACATATCGTGCTGCATGTGAAGAATTGAACTTATTAGAAAACGATACCCATTGGGATACGACAATCGCTGAAGCCATTATCTCTGCATCTCCAAGTCAGATACGCACATTATTCGCTATCATAATTTCGACATGTTTTCCATCAAACCCATGTAACCTGTGGCACAAATACAAGGATAGTATATCAGAAGATATTTTACATCAAAGACGTGTCAGTTCCAGAAATCACGATATTGAGATGAATGAGGAGATACATAATCGTGCTTTACTCTTGATCGAAGATATGTGTTACCTCATGTGCGGTAATTTATTAATCCGGTTAGGAATGCCAGCGCCAAATCGTGAAATGAATGACATTTAATGAATGGAACGGAACGTGAATATGATCACCAGGAATTAGATTTAGTAGTTCAAAGGAATGTACCCCTGTTGAATTACCAACAAAAGGAAGTTTATGATACTTTAATGAAGGCAATCGCTGATGAAAATGGTGGTTTATATTTCCCAGATGCCCCTGGTGGAACTGGCAAGACATTCCTTATGTCATTAGTTTTAGCAACTGTTTAATAAAATATAAAATTAAAAAATTAATGAATAAAAATGAAAAAAACGAATTGAAAACTAAAAAAAATAAGGTGATGAAGGGCAAGATGAAAAAGATGAGGTCCCAAAGAAGATCCCGAAGATAAAAAATAAAAAAATTATAAAATATATAAGAAAATAAATAAAAAGAAAATAAAATAAAAAAAGAAATAAAAAAAATAAGATAAAAGTGAAACCGATTGGAAAAAACATTGTTCATTGTTTATAATTTAATTTAAAATAAGAAAATAAATAAATATCAGAGAAGTCGGGCAGCAAAAAGTTTTTTTTTTTTTTTTTTTATATAAAAATATTATTGGGAAAAAATTGTTAAAAATAGTTATATATGAAATATAGTTTAATTTAAAATAAGAAAATAAATAAATATCAGAGAAGTCGAGAAGTGTTTATAATAACACATTATTATTACATAAAATTAATTGTTGAAAGATTAATTTGGAATTAATTGATGACCCTCTTGAGTGCTTTCGCCACCCTGGAGTACAACGGCTATGGGCCAATTGAAGAGAGTGAACCGGTAATTGTTTTATTTAGTTAAATAAATGGTAAAAAAAAATAAAAAATATATATAAAAAAAATGGACAAAATATATCCTCGGCAAGGATATAAAATTAACAAAGGATAAATAAGAGCAGGGGGTGTCTTAAACGTCGGAGATTGGAAAAGTCCAAAGTCTTTTATTATTTTTAATAAAATGTAAAATTAAAAAATCAACGAATTAAAATGGAAAAAAACGAATTGAAAACTAAAAAAAAAAATAAGATGATGATGGGCAAGCTGGACAAAATGAAGAACAAAATGAGGCGACGAAGGTCCCGAAGATGAAAAATAAAAAAATTATAAAATATATAATAAAATAAATAAAAAGAAAATAAAATAAAAAAAGATAAATAAATAATTAATGGCCATATTAAGTGCGTTTGGAACCCTTGAATTTAACGGCTATTTTATTTCGTTAGATATATGGTTAAAAGAGAAGGAGGTGTCTCAAACGTTGGAGATTGGAATAGACCACAGTGTTTTATTATTTTTGATAAAATGTAAAATTAAAAAATCAACGAATTAAAATGGAAAAAACGAATTTAAAAATAAAAAAAAGAAGATGATGTTGGGCAAGCTCGACAAAATGAAGAACAAAATGAGGGAGACCAAGGTCCCGAAGATGTAAAATAAAAAAATTATAAAATATGTAATAAAATAAATAAAAAAAGCAAAAAAAGGATAAATAAGAGAAGGGGGTGTTTTAAACGTTGGAGATTGGAAAAGACCACAGTCATTTATCATTTTTAATAAAATGTAAAATAAAAAATGGAATAAAATAAAAATAAATATATGTATAAGATCCATATCATCGTCGAGATCATCGTCTCCAGATCACCCATATGGTTGAAAAATAAAAAAAATTAAATATAGACGAAAATAAATGAAAATCAGAAGGCCGTTGATTCGACAATGAAATGTTCATCGTTAATTGTTTAATTTAAAATGAGAAAATAAATAAATATCAGAGAAGTCGAAAAGAAAAAAATAAAAATAAAAAGAATACAAAAAATAAAATAGTTGTGGCTCCTTGAGCGGCTGAGCTCCGACTGATTGAAAAGAAATGCTTGTGCCCCTTATATACCCCACATTTTGGCCAGAAAATCGAATGCAAAGCCTTCTTGGTTTGGAATAAACTTGAAAACGATTAAAAATTGGGCGCGAAAGGCGATAACAATAACCGATAACAACGGAAAACCAACCTACTATGTCTAAAAGCAGGTTGGCATCGCTGGCGACACGCAGGCGTTAGTACCTTTCCGCATGTTTTGTTTTGTTTCTGACACGACACACGATAAATAAGAAAATTATTATTTTTAAGAAAAAGTTGTGAAAAACTACTTTAGCCATGAGTAGTTTAAAGTCCGATTTGGATGAATATTTATTGCTGCAGAGTGATCAGAAGAGCTTCAATGTGAAGCTGCCACAGTTGAAGGTCCCAAGTCTGGGACTATTTTCCAAAAACACGGAGCCGGAGGCCAATAGCTGGCTAAAGGACACCCAGGACTCCTGTTGTCCCAAACTGGTAGGATTACATTGAGTCCTAAACCCTAAATAATTTATTTATAATCCATTTTCGTTTATATTTCAGTCGCGACTGCAGAGAATTGTGGGTTTTGTGGCCTGTTTGGGAATGGGAGGACTCTGCATATCCCTATCGACTCTATACATTCCCGTTCTTATCTTGAAAGCCCGAAAGTTTGCCTTGCTCTACACCCTGGGCAGTCTCTTCTTTATACTAAGCTTTTGCTTTTTGTCCGGATTCGGAGCCTTTCTGCGACAGATGTTCTCAAAGCCGAGACTCCTGACTTCCATATCGTACAGTTCCTGCCTGTTGTTAACCCTGTATTGTGCCTTGGTGGCCAAAAGCACCGCATTCACAGTTCTGTTTGCTGTGGCGCAAATAATAGCATTACTGTTTATGGTACTGGGTATGGTTCCGGGTGGAGCTACGGTCTCAAGTTCTTTGGGCAATTGTTCAAGACCAGCGTTTCGGCCTCGACAAGGGCGCTGCCAGTATAAGCCACGAAGAGCAATAAAACAAAACGAATCATCTCCAACCCCGCAGCAACGAACGATATAACTTATTTAACTCATTGATCCAAAATAAAACTTATTTGTGATATAACGCCTCTCAAAAGTAACCATATTGTTTTTTTTAATTATTTTCTCAACTTACTCATTGGGAAAATCAATGCTCGCTTATCAGAAATTGCAATTATAAATGCGAACTATGACGCGATTCTGCTACGCTGGAAGACTCTCTTTATAGATTGGTCTTTTACGACGCAATTGTGTATATGGGGGGAGGGTTATATTAAAATTATTTATTTGTATCTTGATCATAAAACTAATCTTCGATTTCTCCATTTTGTCATTCCACTGGAGTCTCCAGCAGTGGGCCTATCCTTTGACTTGGCTTCTCCATAGGTCAGTCCTCAATCTCGCCCAGATACAAGGTTTTATCGCTGGATCCAGACAAAATTAAAGGTTCTTTCGGACTGAAATCCACATCGTTTACACTGCCATTATGTCCTGGCAGCTTGTATAGAATGCGCCTCGTGTTGACATCCCAAATGTAGACATGCCGATCGGCCGAACCGCAGGATATTTTGTCGCTTCCCGGTGACCAAGCGCAGCGAAGCAGATTCTTCTCAAAGTTGTGCTGATGGCCCTGGAATACCTTTACACACCGCTCGCCAGGAGCATAGGGCCTCACTCTCAGCGTGTTGTCCATAGCATTGGTAAGGACGAAATCACCTTCCGGCGACAGCGCCATGCCGGTAACAGTATCTGCATGTCCTCTCAAAGTATGCAGAACCGCCTGCTTTCGAATATCCCAAATTTTCAGTTCATTATCGATGCCTCCGGTGATTACTTGTTCTCCGGTGTCACCAAAACAAACTGCAGTCACCTGGAAGGGAGACTCCAGGGTATGGACGGCGTGTTTCTTCCTCGCATCCCAGATCTTTATGGTCCGATCATCACTGCCTGAGCACAGCAGCTGTTGGCCTCGTCGCGATCCCTGCACACTGTTCACAAAGTTCCCGTGACCCTTGAAGCGTCGCTGCCGTTGACCCGTAACAATGTCCCAAATGGCTAGAGTTTTGTCCGTCGAGCAGGAGAATATATATGCGAACCATACGGCGTAAAATGGGCTTCCATTACAGCGCCACTGTGTCCGGATAGAGCCATTATATTCTCACAGTCACCGTAAACCTGCCAGATGTCTGCAAAACAATAATAATGAATGAAAAGAATATACAAAACTGACTCAAAATTTCACTCACGAATCTGCCTATCAAACCCGGAGGATAGCAGCATCTCTCCCTCCGGATGAAATTCTGTGGTAAAGATCTCTCCCTCATGACCCTCTCAAATTTAACAACGAACCAAAAGGATTGTGTTGCGCTTCCGGGAAAGTAAAATTGCCTCAACTTGAAGCATCACCAGAGCCTCTGCACTCTCTATTGATATTTGTAAGAAATCAATATTAAAAATATTTCTATTAAATCTATATATATAAAAGAATACTGTATATGTATACTGTATATAGCAATCTATCTATATATATAAAAGAAAGTCGTGTTTTATGTTACACCACTTATAAATCAAGAACGGAGGAACAGATTTGAGTGAAAATTGGTAGGGAGGTAGCTTAGAGCCAGGAGAAGGACATAGGATACTTTTTGTCCCGTTCGACAGCGCGAATTATACTCCACCGAACTATACTCCACTTATAGTAATGAATAAAAGTAAGTAGGCTGTGAGCGTAACGTCGTATCATATTTTTATGTACGATATTATGTATTTATACATTTATCTAGATCAGTGGTGGGCAAAACTAACACATGTTTAAAATTTGAGTGTGTGCGTAGCAGAGAATTCACTGAGCGAAAAAAACGTTTTTTTTTTATTCAATTTTTCGTTACTTCAAAAGTTTGAATGGGCACTAAAAAATTGAGTATTTTATTTTAAAACAGCTTTGCTAGCAACATTTCTTAAACAAATGAAAAACTACGCTTCCCTATTTATATTCTCCATGAAGAAAACTTTTCCAACCCAATTTCTGAGAAAATTTTTCTAAGTGGATAATTTTAAATTTTTAGTTTGGGTTGTCAAATGAATCAAAATGAGAGCAAATGAGAGAGCTTCTAAAAAAATTTGAGAGTGCTCACACTGTCAGTGTGCCGGCAGCGCTGCGGCAGAATTTCCTTCCCTATACTCGCGTGCTATGTGATCTAGATGTATAAAGGTAATGAAAAGGCGCGTGTAAGCATGGCGCAGTTACGTGAATCACAATCGAAAGATGCACAAGAAAATGTCAAATGAAAATGTCAAATGTCAAAATGTCAGCAGCTAGGCTTGAGCGAATACGATTGAGAGTTAGGCAGTCGCGTTCTGCAGGAATCGATTTGATTCGGATGTTTAATTAATAATGCCGCGACCAAGACGATCGAATCTTTCCCGACAAAGCCGTAATGCAAGAAGAATACACTCCCTCTCTTTCTTTCAAGCGAACGGTCGTGTTTTTTTTGTGCGCACTGCGTTTTATTAAAAATATTGGTAAACCGGTGTTTACATACTTGTGATTTAAATCTTGTGAATTTTAACAATCTTAAAGCCTAAACCGTAAGCTTCATGAGTGCTGTGGTATATTTGGAGTCGAATTAATAATTTGCTTAAATTTTATTCCAAGCATAGCTCAGCTCTGCCTCTTCCCCGGCTTATCTACATTTCTGCATTTCTTTTGCACTCTTTCAAAGCTCCCGCTTCGGCTTCTTGTTTGGCACAGTGGTTCAAGGTATTGTGTTTTTATCTTTTTAAATATTAATTTTTGTTCTATTAAATAAAAAAAAAAATAAATATAATGGAATTTAAACTGGTTTGTGCCATTAAGTCTTATAACAAGACAATTTCCACATCCCAGCCTAGCATCCATTGCTGGTTATGTGAAAACGTCCTGCACGCCAAGTGTGCCGGTTTCACTGCATCAGTTTCGGATGCCGTAGGTCTGGGATACATTATTGTTGTGAGAATTGTCGTGCTGTGCAAGGCGAAATGAGGTCGTTCATGAGACAGACCAAAAATGGATTTAAAGAGCTGATCACTGGTTTTCGTAAAATCAATGAACAGCTCTGTGCGCTGGACACTCAGTTTTGTGGCCTTCAGCTGCTAAATGAGTCCCCTAAGCGTAAGAAATCCGCTGTTTCTGATCCGCCTCAGCCTGCTCAGCCGACATTAATGCAGCCGCTTATATCTCTGGCCACCCCAAGGGCTAGAACTGAGAAAAATTCGTCCGAATTTCTCAGGGGGTGGAGGACATAACTAAATTTAAATATAATTATACACGGCACACGTCTTCTTTCAAGATTCGTGTGCCCGCGCTGATGTTCAAGACGATTTGTTCTCCCAGTTTTTGGCCAGAGAATCTTTTCGTCCAAGAACATCAGCCTAGTTCCGTGAAGAAAAAAGTTAAAACCAGTGGGAGTGAGACTTCCCAATATTGGAACCACTGACCAACCCTCCACCTCTTCTTTGGCTACTAACTCAAAAAACTAGTTTCCTCATTAACTCTTACCTATCAGAATACTAGGGGGCTACGTAGCAAACTCCCCAAGCTATATTTTGATAGTTCTTTCATTGCATCCCATATAATAGCATTTACAGAAACTTGGTTAAATCCGGAGATCTTTAGCTCCGAAGTTTTTCCAAGTAAGTACACCACTTTTAGACGGGATCGATCTCAGCCAAGAGGAGGTGGAGTCCTCATTTCGGTAGACTCTTCTCTTGCTTCTGAAGAGGTGAAATCCCATGAGTTTGGTGACATAGAATTTATTTGCGTTAAAATCACTATGTCAGTTAAAGCTTTATACATTACATGTTCATGTATACCTCCTATGTCTGAACCGCCTACATATTGGCAGCATTTGTCCGCCATTCGATACGTCTCTAATCTTATGACGGATCGTGACCAACTCGTAGCGGTGGGCGACTTTAATATCCCAGAATTAAAGTGGTCCAACGTCGATAACTCACCATCTTTGTCACTTATAACTTACCATGACTTCACCGCGGGCATGTTTGACATGTCCCAAGGTCAGATCAATCATGTTAGAAATTCGCTAGGTCGGCTTTTACACTTGTGTTTTGTATCTGATCCTGATGGTACTGCTCTCTCCAGAGCTTTTCCCCTTTCATCCCCAGAGGATCCATATCACCCCACACTGGAGGTCTCAATCGAAACCACTCCTGGTATCGATCAGATGTCTCCGAGCGTGGTAAATAAGATTCGCTGTTTCCGTAAAGCTGATTTTCAGAAACTTAATAGCCTTATTGATACATTTGACTGGTCTGATACTCTGGCGTGCACTGATCTTAATGTCACTTTAGAAAAATTTTATATTACTTTAAATAAATTTTTTGACTCATGTGTGCCTTGGAAATATCCGTCCGCTTCAACAAATCCTCCTTGGTTTACAAGGTGCCTTACTAACTTAAAAAATAAAAAAAAAACTTAAATATAAAAAAACCTGCAGTAGTGTTGATTTCTCAAGATACCTACTAGCTCGGTCGAATTTTACCGTGCATAACGCTGAATGTTATAGGAATTATATTGACCGCTGCCGGATTCAATTTACTCAGGATCCAAAGCAGTTTTATAATTTTGTAAACACTAAGCGTAAACACGTATCTTTTTCACCTCTGCTTACGTTTGAAAATTCCGCTGCGACTTCGGATCAGGCCATTGCCGATCTATTCGCAGAATTTTTTCAAACAACTTATTCCCTTCCTAAATTGACTGATCAGCCTTACGCATATAATATTCAAGCAGAAAATCTTATTTTCTGTCCGTCTTTTTTCTGAGAACAACTTATTATCTGGTCTTTTAAGGGTAAAACCCATTTATTCGCCAGGCCCCGACGGAGTACCAGGCTGTGTGCTAAAATACTGCGCCAGGGCTCTGTTCAAACCTCTTCTAAGACTTTTCAACTTATCTTTGGAAACCTCGATTTTTCCCCTTAAGTGGAAGGAATCATTTATAATTCCCCTACATAAAAAGGGGAAAAACTCCGAGGCTGCCAACTACAGAGGCATCTCTAAGTTGTCGGCAATTCCAAAGTTATTTGAAAAATTAATTACCCCTCATTTGCATCACCTTTGCTCTTCGATCATCACTCCTTGTCAGCATGGCTTTATTAAGCGTCGCTCCACCACCACAAACTTATTGGAGTTGACATCCTTTGTCATAGATGGCTTTTGTAAGGGATATCAAACCGATGTAATTTACACAGACTTCAGCAAAGCATTTGATTCAGTTAATCACTCACTCTTGTTGAGTAAACTGAATATGCTGGGTTTTCCTAAAGACCTCTTAACGTGGATCTCCAGCTACCTAGATGGAAGGACACAAAGAGTTTTATTTAAAAACATTCAGTCCCGTCTGGTCCGTGCTACATCCGGCGTCCCTCAAGGAAGTCATCTTGGCCCGTTATTATTTACGCTTTTTATAAACGACTTGCCCCTGCTTTAACGAACTCTCTAGTTCTTATGTATGCAGATGATGTAAAGCTTTGTCTTCAGTACAAATCCATCTCTGCCCAATGCAGTCTTCAGTCTGACCTTGATAACTTTCGAAAATGGTGTTTAGCTAATGATCTAATACTTAATGGATGTAAATGCAAACATATGTCTTTTTATCGTTCTTGCCCTCTGCAAGCTACTTATTCTATTAATGGGATTGCCTTAGAAAAATTAACCCAGGTTAATGATCTCGGCATCCTATTAGACATCAAACTTAAATTTGCCGACCATATTTCCTTAATGGTTAATAAGGCTAAAGGAGTCCTTGGTTTTATCAAAAGGTGGTCAAAAGAATTTAATGACCCCTATATAACCAAAACACTATTCATTTCTTTGGTCCGTCCTATACTGGAGTACGGTTCATGTGTCTGGAGTCCCCAATATGAAGTACATCAGGACCGCATAGAATCCGTACAAAAGAATTTCCTAACTTTTTCACTTAGAGGTCTAAACTGGGATGCAAATCTTCAACTTCCATCTTATAGTAGTAGACTCTTACTCATAAACTTACCTAGCTTAACAAATCGTAGGACAATGCTCGGTGTAGTTTTTCTGCATAACCTTATTAACGGGGATGTAGATAGCCAGCATTTACTAACACGCTTAAATTTTAACATTCCTAATAGAAGGACTCGAACTTTAGTCCTCTGTTCGAACTACAATGGTCTCTACTCTATTACATCTCTTTCCTGTCCCTCTAACTTAAAATATAGAATTTTAAATTTCCTTACTAACTCCTCTTAGCTTAATAATTAACAAATAACTTAATATATTCTAACAAATCGTTTCTTGAGCGCCCCTCGGTCGTCTGGGCCTCTAAGCTTTATGATGAATACAGGAATGCTAGCTGATGCTCTTATTGATGCACAAGCCATTTCCAAATTCTGAAAGACCGGTAAAAAAAAAAAAAAAAAACAAAAAAAAATACAAAATACTGCAAATGAAAGGACTGAAGAAGAACAAGAAATTGCACGTGAACAGCGCCGCAATAGTATGGCTCGACTTCGTGCTTCTCAATCACGAAAGCAAAGTGAAGCAGCCCGTGAAACAGCTCGGTTGGCAATGTAGAATCGTCGAGCGAACAACAGAAGTCAACAAATAGATAATTTGCGACGCAGAACAAGATATTTAGCTAATTTGAATCGAGCTGCGTTTCGATACGATTGCAGCAATGATTACAGCTTGCATCCTAGCGTTTGCATTGGGCAAATGGACGTTGTTTGCGAGTATTGTGGTGCATTAAAGATCTCCGGAGAAACGCCTGGATTATGCTGCGTTAATGGTAAAGTGAAATTGCCAGTATTGACTCCGCCACATGAGCCATTGTATTCATGGCTTTGCGGCGAAACACAAGGATCACGACACTTGCTTGCAAATACTCGAAAATACAATAGTTGTTTCCAAATGACGTCATTTGGGGCAGACATTATCGAAGAAGGAGGTTTTAATCCGACATTTAAGGTATTTATCTATATATATAAAAGAAAGTCGTGTTAGTTACACCACTTA
>JAECYA010000064.1:0-23212 GCA_018153455.1 Drosophila parabipectinata
ATTCAACGTTAAAGTAAATTCATTTTATTGTATTGGTCACCGTGCCTCAAGGGCCGTGATAACACAGCCAGTGCTCCCACCATAAATCCCGTCATAGAAGGAATCTCCCTCGGCAACCGCCAGAGACCCAATCCTCGCTTAATACCTACAATGAGATTAATAAGTGTAATTAACTTACAATTCCCGTAAAATGAAAATAAATTTAACAGTGAAATTATTCTAATGTATTTAGTATACCTTATAAATTTGATACAGCTAGTCTTTGCATCATTTTTAACAATGCTATGGAAGTAATTTAACATATTTATGTGTTTTAATGTGATTCCGGCTAGAAGGCTATTAAAAATTATAAAATTATTAATTTTCATTGTTAAATTTACAACCTTTTACTTTTAAATAAAACCAGAACTTTTATTACGAAAAAACCATGGGATGACCTTTTAACCAGGCCAATTGGTTCAATAGAAATCTTCCTTCGTTGAATGTTTATGTCATCAGCTAGCTAGTCTTTGCATCATTTTTAAGAATGCTACGGAAGTAATTTAACATATTCATGTGTTTTAATGTGATTCCGTCTAGAAGGTTATTAAAAATTATAAAATTATTAATTTTCATTGTTAAATTTACAACCTTTGTAATGAACATGAACATTTGCAAGGGCTTTCATTTGCGGGAGAGATTGTGCAGGTACGTAAGCAATTTATATGGGGACTGTGTAACTTTAAAATACCAGGTACTACCTTTTTTCTCATTGGTTGAATCGGAATAACATTATTCTTCAAATTTTGGCTGTAAATATTCGTAATTCTTAAATTCATAACAAAACAAGTAAAACTGATAAAATAAAATGATCCTGACATTTTATTGCCTTGACAAAAAAACGTTAAAATTCTGTAGACTTATTTGAATTATACGTTTTTTTTTTTTATATTACCTAAATTGACTGTATATTAAAAAAACAACGTTGACGACGTTACTCTGCCAGTTGAAGTCCAGTTAATTTCAAGTGCGCGAAAAGTACATGTTCATGTGCATGAATGGATGTTTTATTTTTATACCAGTGACAAAAAAGTGTGTGTTCAATAAATATATGAAATAATTCTTGAAACAAATATTTTGCTAAGTCGGTTCTCTAAAAGCGTCCTTTTTATGAGATTTTAAGCTACAAAAAAAAAAGGGTACATATAAGGGAAAAAAAGCGCCGCGGGGGCTAAAAAAAAAAATTTTTTTTTTTTGGAGACCCTTTGCCCTTTCCTTTCATTTCAGGATCATTTTATTTTATCTGTTTTACCTGTTTTGTTATGAATTTAGGAGTTACGAATATTTACAGCCCACATTTGAAGAATAATGTTATTCCGATTCAACCAATGAGAAAAAAGGTAATACCTGGTATTTTAAAGTTACACAGTCCATATATAAATTGCATTCATACCTGCACAATCTCTTACGCAAATGAAAGCCCTTGCACATGTTCATTAAACGAAGGAAGATTTCTATTGAATCAATTGGCCTGGTTAAAAGGTCATCCCATGGTTTTTTCGTAATAAAAGTTCTGGTTTTATTTAAAAAGTAAAAGGTTGTAAATTTAACAATGAAAATTAATAATTTTATAATTTTTAATAGCCTTCTAGCCGGAATCACATTAAAACACATAAATATGTGTAAATTACTTCCATTGTTAAAAATGATGCAAAGACTAGCTATATCAATTTATAAGGTATACTAAATACATTAGAATAATTTCTCTGTTAAATTTCACTGTTAATCTCATTGTAGGTATTAAGCGAGGATTGGGTCTCTGGCGGTTGCCGAGGGAGATTCCTTCTATGACGGGATTTATGGTGGGAGCACTGACTGTGTTATCACGGCCCTTGAGGCACGGTGACCAATACAATAAAATGAATTTACTTTAACGGTTGTGCCGGAGTATTGATCAAGTGCCTTCTTTATTGAATAAAGCGCAGATACAAACTGAAACTTAAAGCTAAACGAAATTGTATTTCATAGCGGCCACGCAAATATGCCGTGTTCGCCGGCTATGTATTCGTATCCGGCCAAACGCTGTGTCAGCGAACTTCAGTTAACTACTATCCTGGCCACTCCTGGAGCCCTCTTCTGGGCTGTGTGCTGATTGACCAATCGGGTTTAGTTGACGATGCCACCTTCTGCAAAGGTGACGAGATATGTGCCCCTTACATGGATACAGGTACAATTATCTACACACGCGAGCCGTGCAATCATTTATAATTACAATCCCTCATCAACATAAGTATTGGGGTGTAAATCGCTTTGCTGGATCTCGCAATGCGCCATGCCTCCAGCGTGCAGCTCTCGAGCATGATCTTTTTCGCGCCAGCTGGCAAAATGTAGCCCCTAATGTCGCAGAGCAATTTTTTACTGTGTGGATGTCACCATCACAGATCTTAAGATCTGTGTGTAAGATCTTAACGGGCGATACGGACAAAACATCCCAAATCGCGAACTCGGTGGGCTCTTCCATCCACACACCCGCTAGGTCTGCATGACCTAAGATGATAGGGCTAACAACATTAACCTTGGGAAGTGCTACTGCCAGCATAAAAAAACCCTGCAGCTCCATTGCGATCATTCTATTTCGAGTAACCAAGCATCTCGAAGATGCCCTGTATCAATAGTTGGGATTTTTTAGCTGACCTCAGAAGTTGGTTGACGGTAGGCAGAAATTTTATTAATTTGAATTTGTACTTTATTGTTGATATTGACCTGCCTATTGTTTGCATTTATTAATTGAAATGCTTTGAATTTAATTTGTTCAAAAAGGAATAGCAGAATACAAGAAGTCTTTTGGCTTTCTTCCCGCTTCGGATACTTTTTCCTATCTCTGTCTTCCTGACCTCTCGCAAATGAATCTGCAAAGAAGTACCTTTCTTGGTTGGACTCCACTTCTTGAGCAGGACTTGCAGGACTATGCAGGATCCTTCGGCTTTGCCGAAAAAATGACATTCGTGAGGCTGCGCTTGAATCCCGAGATAAATACTCGGAGTGCGTCATCCCGGAATTTGTCACACAAAACTTTTGCCGCCGAGGCTTCGTACGACATGGTAGCTTCGTTGGTGAGCAAGGTGAGTTTTTTCTCGACCTCGTCGTAGTATTGCAGGAGGGTCAGATTTTCCTGCCTGAGAGTACCCATTTCCTGCTCGATGACGTGAATCCGACGCTTATCACTGTACGTAAAATCGAGTCGATTTATAATCACGTCGAAATTTAGCACAGTGCCAAACGAGGATAGCACGAGCAGCCAGGACCGGCTTAGTTTACTCGTAAAAATAATAACAATAATAACAATAATAATAATGCGGCTACTGCCACCTGCATTGTGATGGGTTTATCCGTTTCTCCTGTGTTCTTGTTAGGGGATTTCTCCAGGTTGCTCTCCTTTTATCGCCGGCACATTCCCGCTGCCTGTCTCACTGCCTGTCTTCTAGAGATACGTCTCTTCGTCGCTGTCGGCGCATTCCAGTGAGAGCCTTCTCCCATGCACGTTCTTCTGGGTCCTCGCGATGAGCAGATCATGCTGCGGCGGAATAGTCCTCCGTTTCGCATGATCTGCAGTATTTTGTACCTGCTCTCGTCGCCACTCTTCCAGGTCTTCTCGGCGGGCCGCGAATTCGGTGCTCTGGATTAGCCCTCCGAGTAGAATGGCCAGCAGTGTTTTGTAACTGCTCTCGTCGCCGTTCCTACGGATTCTCTCGACGCCTGCGCGCGTCTTTCCTCCTGTAAGTCTGGGTTGCTTGCGCGTACATTGGCGATGTGTGGCGAGTTTCGGTTTCTTATATGCACCGCATTTTGTTTGTAGGAGCTTCTGCTGCAGCTTAAAATCTCATTATAAGGGACGCTTTTAGGAGAACAGACTTAGCAAAGTATATGTTTCAAGAATTATTACATATATTTTTTGAACACACACTTTGTTGTCACTGGTAAAAAAATAAAACGTCCATTCATGCACATGAACATGTACTTTTCACGCACTTGAAATTAACTGCATTTCAACTGGCAGAGTAACGTCGTCAACGTCGTTTTTTCAATATACAGGCAATTTAGGTAATATTAAAAAAAAAAAAACGTATAATTCAAATAAGGCTACAGAATTTTACCGTTTTTTTGTCAAGGCAATAAAATGTCAGGATCATTTTATTTTATCTGTTTTACCTGTTTTGTTATGAATTTAGGAGTTACGAATATTTACAGCCCACATTTGAAGAATAATGTTATTCCGATTCAACCAATGAGAAAAAAGGTAATACCTGGTATTTTAAAGTTACACAGTCCCCAAATAAATTGCATTCATACCTGCACAATCTCTTACGCAAATGAAAGCCCTTGCACATGTTCATTCAACGAAGGAAGATTTCTATTGAAACAATTGGCCTGGTTAAAAGGTCATCCCATGGTTTTCTCGTAATAAAAGTTCTGGTTTTATTTAAAAAGTAAAAGGCTGTAAATTTATATATATACCATATTTATATGTAAATATGCCCGTGTTCGCCGGCTATGTATGCGTATCCGGCCAGACGCTGTGTCAGCGAGCTCTTAATTAATTGGACATTGCAGTGGCGCGGTTAACTTCAGTTAACTACTATCCCTTCAGGAATTAGGCCCTCCTCGGCCGACCCTATTTGGGCAATCATCTCTTTTAGCTGGACCGCGGTTATTCGGGCTTGAGTGAGTCGCCGATAGGTCAAGCCGCAGCATATTGCTCCCCCCATGAATACCATCTGATATAATTGATGGTGGTCGATCTTCTCCCCGAGTTCCCCGAATCGGTGAAGGTAAGGAACACTGAGAACGTTACGTTCCATAGAGACGTTCAGGGAAGGCGAGTTGGTCACTCCTGGAGCCCTCTTCTGGGCTGTGTGCTGATTGACCAATCGGGTTTAGTTGACGATGCCACCTTCTGCAAAGGGGACGAGATATGTGCCCCTTACATGGATACAGGTACCATTATCTACACACACGCGCGTGCAATCATTTATAATTACAATCCCCTCATCAACGTAAGTAATAGGGTGTAAATCGCTTTGCTGGTTTGGTTTGTTTGGTTTTTATTGAACTTGTAATTGCTTTGGTTTGTTTTCTTATTTATTTAACAACAGTTTTAAAGTTTAACAGTGGCAGGTAGTTTGAAAATTGCGGGCTGTGGGAGCGTGCAGCTCGCTCCAGGGCCAAAGGAATTGTGTGGAAGGGTTTGGAGAGTCCCTCAGAATATTACCCAAAGGGCAACTTTTTCCCTGGGAGACTTTCCAAAGAAATGGCGGCCACCGGGGGAGAGGCACTTTCTTCATCATTTTGCTGGTCATCTTTTTTTGTTGGTCGTCTTATGTATTGGTCCCATGGTCCATGTATTGGGGCTTTAGTATTTTCCAAGTTTGGTATTTAGTAGACTCGTAGTCAGCCCTGGTCCGCGGGCAGGTTGGCAGCGCTCATGGGTTGAAGAAGAGGAAATGTAAACAATGAACACAAAAAACACAATATTTTAACAGATTTAGTGGACAAAAATAACATTTAACAAATCTTCGTCGCATTCTGGAGCCATCAGTGGAAGTGCATGGCTTCCCTGGCATCTTTCTCTTTAGGGAGATATATCACAGATAATAAATTTCAATAATCCTATTTTAGTTTCAGGTCCTCGGAGTCAGCGTCAAGGGATGAGATTTTAAGGTAAGTTGCGCATTTTGTGTTTTTTAATTGATCCTAATTGTAATTTTATTTGTCCTTTGTCCTTTCAGGTAATACGTTGTTCGTAGAGAGTCAAGAGGTAGGTGAGTAGGATAAATTTTATAAGTGGCATTAGAATCAATTTTATATTATTTTCAGGTACAAAGTGCATCTACTAGGATCCATAAGGGGCCTTGGTAGATGGTCTGTTGCCATCTTAGGGTCCCACAAGAGGAGGGGAGGCACTCCAAGTAAGGATAAGTTGGTGCAGGGAAGCAGGAGCAAGGACTTTGAAATGGAAAAAATCAGATAAGTTCCCTGATATTTTTGTTAGGGCCCATTGTGAGATTTTTCCTTTTCTATTCTCGTTTCAGGTTACCGGCGCAGAAGGAGGAGGAACGTCGTAAGGAGTTATCATATTCAAGCAAGGATCGGATGGAGCAGGGAAAACAGGAGCGAGGACATTGAAATGGCATAATTAGATTGTGTAATTTGTGTATTTTAAGGTAAGTAGTGTGTGGCTTTGAATTGGTCCTTGTCCTAACCAAGTTTATCCTTTTTCCTTTCAGGAACTGCGTTGTCCGTGAAGAGTCAAATGGCAGGTGAGTAGATTAAATTTTAGAAAATGGCATCAAAATAGATTTTATGACATTTTTATTTTCAGGTACTATGTGCGTCTACCAGGATCCAGCAACTAAAATCCATTGGGAGCCTTGGTGGAGGATCTGTCACCATCCTGGGATCCCACAGTAGGAGGAAAGCCACTCTAGGCAAGGATAAGTTGGTGCCAGGAGGCAGGACAAAGGACGTTCAAATGGCAGAAACGGCTAAGTTCCATGGCATGTTGTTTTGGAGATTCCTAGGGGTAAGTAGTGTGTGTTTTAATTTGATCCTTGTCCTAATCTAGCTTGTCCTTTTTCCTTACAGGAACCGCATTGTTCGTGGAGAAGTCAAGGGGCAGGTGAGTAAGTTGAATTTATAAGTGGCATCAAAATAGATTTTATGACGTTTTTATTTTCAGGTACTATGTGCGTCTACCAGGATCCAGCTACTAGGATCCAGTAGGAGCCTTGGCGGAGGATCTGTCGCCATCCTGGGGTCCCACAGGAGAGGGAGAGCAACTCCAGGCAAGGAGAAGTTGGTGCCAAGAGGCAGGACAAAGGTCATTGAAATCGCAGAATCGGTCAAATTCCGTGGCATGTTGTTTTGTAGATTTGGAGGTAAGTAGTGTGTGTTTTAATTTGATCCTTGTCCTAATCTAGCTTGTCCTTTTTCCTCACAGGAACCGCATTGTTCGTGGAGAAGTCAAGGGGCAGGTGAGTAAGTTGAATTTATAAGTGGCATCAAAATAGATTTTATGACGTTTTTATTTTCAGGTACTATGTGCGTCTACCAGGATCCAGCTACTAGGATCCAGTAGGAGCCTTGGCGGAGGATCTGTCGCCATCCTGGGGTCCCACAGGAGAGGGAGAGCAACTCCAGGCAAGGAGAAGTTGGTGCCAAGAGGCAGGACAAAGGACATTGAAATGGCAGAATCGGTCAAATTCCGTGGCATGTTGTTTTGTAGATTTAAAGGTAAGTAGTGTGTGTTTTAATTTGATCCTTGTCCTAATCTAGCTTGTCCTTTTTCCTTACAGGAACCGCATTGTTCGTGGAGAAGTCAAGGGGCAGGTGAGTAAGTTGAATTTATAAGTGGCATCAAAATAGATTTTATGACGTTTTTATTTTCAGGTACTATGTGCGTCTACCAGGATCCAGCTACTAGGATCCAGTAGGAGCCTTGGCGGAGGATCTGTCGCCATCCTGGGGTCCCACAGGAGAGGGAGAGCAACTCCAGGCAAGGAGAAGTTGGTGCCAAGAGGCAGGACAAAGGACATTGAAGTGGCAGAATCAGTTAAATTCCGTACCATGTTGTTTTGAAGATTTGAAGGTGAGTAGTGTGTGTTTTAATTTGATCCTTGGCCTAATCCAGTATGTCCTTTTTCCTTTCAGGAACCGCATTGTTCGTGGAGAGTCAAGGAGAGTGAATTGAGTTTATAAGTGGCATAAAAATGGATTTTATGACGTTTTTATTTTCAGGTACTAGGATCCAATAGGAGCCTTGGTGGAGGATCTGTCGCCATCCTGGGATCCCAAAGGAGGAGGAGAGCCACTCCAGGCAAGGATAAGTTGGTGCAAAGAAGCAGGAGCCAGGACATTGAAATGGCAAAATCAGATAAGTTTCATGATATCTTGGTTGGGGCCCATTGTGAGAATTTTTTTTTTCCTTTTCCTATTCTCATTTCAGGTTGCCAGCGCAACAGGAGGAGGAACGTCGTCAGGATTCATCATAGTCAAGCAAGGATCAGATGGAGCAGGGAAAGCAGGAGCGAGGACATTGAAATGGCATAATTAGATTAGATAGGCTCCATAGCATTTTGGTTTATGCATTTTAAGGTGAGTAGTGTGTGGTATTGAATTGATCCTTGTCCAAACCTAGCTTATCCTATTTTCCTTTCAGGAACTGCGTTGTCCGTGGAGAGTCAAGGGGCAGGTGAGTAGATTAAGTTTTGTAAATGGCATCAAAATAATTTTTTATGACGTTTTTATTTTCAGGTACTATGTGCGTCTACCAGGATCCAGCTACTAGGATCCAGTAGGAGCCTTGGCGGAGGATCTGTCGCCATCCAGGGATCCCACAGGAGGAGGAGAGGCAATCCAGGCAAGGTTAGGTTGGTGCCAGAAAAACAGGGGCAAGGACATTGAAATGGCGGAATCAGTTAAATTTCATAGCATGTTATTTTGGAGATTTAGAGGTAAGTAGTTTGCGTTTTAAGTTGGTCCTTGTCCTAATTTCATTTGTCCTTTGTCCTTTCAGGTACTGCGTTGTTCGTAAAGAGTCAAGATGTGAGTAGGCTGAATTTTAAGCGGCGTCAAGATTAATTTTATGTCTTTTTGTTTTCAGGTACGAAGTGCAGCATCTAATAGGATCCATTAGGAGCCTTAGTGAAGAATCTATCGCTGTCCTGGGATCCCACAGGAGGAGGAGAGGCATTCCAGGCAGGAATTGAATTGGCAAAATCAGGTAAGTTCTATGCCATTTTGATTGGAGCCCAATTGTAAGATTTTTTTTCTTTTCCTTTCTCCGGGTCAGGTTGCCGGCGCAGGAAAAGAGGAGGGACGTCGTCAGGTTTATCATAGTCATGCAAGGATCAGATGGAGCAGGGAAAACAGAAGCAAGGACATTAAAAAAAGACAAAAACTATGAACATAATCAGCATAAGAAAAGGGCAGCACAGCACGAAGCTGGCCTATCTATAGTAGGCGTCATTGGCAACAAGGAGCTGAACCAGGGAGTCCTCTTCATCGAGAGATTCCATCTCAACAGAATTGCAGATGCTTCGCATTTTCGTATTATTAAATGACAATTCCGAGGTATCAAATGCTGTAACAATTTTATTAAGCGAATCAATCATTTTATTAAAAGCTTTCCCAAGTTCCTCTACTTTCTGCAAGACTTTCTTAATACGTTCCCTGTCTTCATTATTGGCCTGTCTTTGCTGCTCCTCTACGGCCAGAAGCCTTTGTTGCCATTGGTCCCACTGCTCCGGGTGCTGGCACTGCTGCCGACTAGGGAGGTCCTTCCGTTGCTTGTGCTCATCCTTGAGCTTATCCTGGAAGCGAGTCAGATGTGCTTCCGCCGGGTTAGATCGCTGTTGCTTTGGGGCATGGTTATTGTTATGTCTTTGCCGCCTGAAGAGTTATTACTGCCTCGTCTATGATCCAGGGTAGGCTGGGCCATCCTTGCCTAGAATTTGAGGATTTATGTTGCCGCTGGGTGAAAGGATTCCTACGTTCATTTGAAGAGCTATGATAATGCAAGTCCCTGTTGGACCGCTGACTGGCTGGAGGATGTGCTTCAGGGGAAATTTTATCACTCTGGAGGATGTTCCAGTAATTTTTGCTGTGGCTGTGATGCTTTTGATTATGTTGCACATTAGGTTGGTGTCGGCGCTGAAAGGGGACCACATTTTTTTCTGTACGATAACTCTGTTGACTTTTGGAAGGAGCACCCGTACGATAAGTGCCTTGGGCCAGTTTCCTTTTCGCCTCCTGAAAAACCCTGCACCCTTTGTAAGCGCTTATGTGACGACCCCCACAAGCAGTAGTGGGGTGTTGACCCGCACACTTCATGCAGACGAAAGCTCGTCTGCATGTTTCCTTCGTATGCCCAAACTTTTGGCATCTATGACATTGGGCCAAGGCAATGGGATTGTTTGGAGTACGCAAGGGCAAGGACATTAGGGGGACAATAGGAGGGGCCAGCGCTGATGATGTTTTATTTATATTGCTGTTGCTGCTATAGGTGTTTATGCTGTTGTGACTATTCTTCAGAAACCATTCCCCATCCCCGTTGCTTTTTGGTCTATTGGCCTCAGCTCTATCTTTCTGACGCTCCATGTATAGTTTTTGGGCAAAAAGACTCTTGAAGGCAGGAGTCCTTTTAGGATCATACGGAGACGGCTGTTGTGTGGTCATACTTAGACGGTCAGGGGAGGTGTGGATCATGGCTTTGACATTTAGAGATACAGGGGGCATGTCAACAGAGCTAGATTCACTGGCTCTTGGCGAGGCGGGTTTTATCGAATCAGCTTTTCCTGGATGAACGCTAGAAACAGATTTGGCATTTTTGGTGAGCGTTGAGTCACCAGGCTCCTGCTGCAACACGAGGCTATATGTGGGTTTAGGGACTTTTGGTGGCAGCATTTGAGCCACATCAAGGGATGCATTTGAGGGGGGCGGTTTTGTATCTTTATCCTTCAGTTGCGAGAAAAAATTTCTCAGCAGCTCGACAGTAGAGGGCCTGGCGATGGTATTTTGGGTAGATCCTAGTATTTTATTGTCACAATAGGTAGGAGTCAGCTGATTTGCCAGAGTCTCATCCCTAAAGACTCGCTTGTTGTCCCCGGTAATAGCATTTGGTGATGACGATAAGAGGCGTTTATTGCTTTTATGTGATGCGGCAGGTGGGATATAATCAGCAGAAGGAGCTGTTGTCCTTGCCACCTCGGTGATAGTGCTATTATTGTGTTGTACGGACCCCCCTAATTTCCCTAGGAGTTTGCGTGGTCGTGGTTGTGGTTGCAGATGCTGTTGTTGTTTTTGTTGTTGTGCAAAGTGGCTGAAAGCGG
The DNA here is from genome assembly GCA_018153455.1 of Drosophila parabipectinata. Taxonomy (NCBI): domain Eukaryota; kingdom Metazoa; phylum Arthropoda; class Insecta; order Diptera; family Drosophilidae; genus Drosophila; species Drosophila parabipectinata. The sequence continues at coordinate 10,866 of JAECYA010000064.1, forward strand.
CATCCATTGCCTGAGTGGGAAAAGCAGGATCCATTGTCAGAGCCGAGGGAGAAGTTCGGTGACAAGGAGCAATGCGTGTGTGTGTGTGTGCGTGGCTGCATAGTGACAGGTGTAGTTGTGGGTGTAGAAAAACTGGAGTCGGCACCCAAGAAGAGAGTAGGGAAAGCAGGAGCTGTTGCCGTGTTGGTATGGGTGCAAAAGTTGGCGCCAATTTCAGGCGCCAAAGCCACACCAGAGGAAAGTGGAGCAGTGTGTCTGTGTGAGTGTGTTTGGGTGTGTATATGGGGGTATGTGGTATTCTTGTGTGCAACAAGTGTCGTTATAATTTCTTTATTTGGCGGGCTCTTTGACTTCAAAGAGGGGTCAGAGGGGGGATTGCTTTGCCTAGCAATATTTTTGCCGCACACCACCAGGCAGGAATCGTCCGAGGATTGAGGGGAGAGGCTATGATGACGGCCCAAGTAGGGGGATGAAGATTTAGTGGAATCTGTTGACTCACCGCCAAAGCGAATCTTGTGTAGCATCTCCCTTTGAAAGGAATCCATTGTCGACGAGGAAGAGGGCTCCATGTCCTCTGTTGACCATTTAGCGTTGTCCATTTTCTGCTTCATGTTTTCCATTTTGTCCTTCCTGTCCAGCTTGTCCAATTTTAAATAATAAATCACTCGTTTTTTTTTTTTTTAATTTTAATTTGTTTGGTTTTTATTTAACTTGTAATTGCTTTGGTTTGTTTTCTTATTTATTTGACAACAGTTTTAAAGTTTAACAGTGGCAAGTAGTTTGAAAATTGCGGGCTGTGGGAGCGTGCAGCTCGCTCCAGGGCCAAAGGAGTTGTGTGTGTGTACAGAATTCTGTCAAAGTATCTAAACGACAATAATAAAAACTTCTACACGTACCAATTAAAAAGCAGTAAGGGCCAGCAAGTAGTACTAAAAGGTATCGAGCCGGAAGTAACACCAGATGAAGTTACAAGAGCACTGATGGAGAAAGAAAGCCTCAACCTCTTTTCAAGGTAGAACTTGAACCCGAAACCAAATCCAAGCCTCTGAAAAAAAATGAAGTGCATCCAATTTTTACTCTCCAGTTCCTACTACACCGCAGAATTACGGTAGAGGAGCCGCATAAAAGAAATGGACCGGTGCAGTGTAATAATTGTCAGGAATATGGCCACACAAGGTCTTATTGCACGCTTCGTCCAGTATGCGTTGCTTGTGGAGACCTTCATGAATCTCACAAATGCCCAAAAAATAAAGAGGATCCCAGCAGCAAAAAGTGCGGAAACTGTGGAGGCAACCATACGGCTAACTACAGGGGCTGTCCAGTCTACAAGGAACTGAAAAGTCGTACACACCAAAGAGTGACCACTGCTCACTCACATACACCACCTATGAAATCTACACGTAATGTCATCCCCCCTTCAGCTGTTAAATCTTTAGCCAATAATGAGGTCACCGACAAATCCGCAAGCTATGCAACTGCTCTAAAATTGGGTCTTAAAAGTACCGCTCCCACCAATCCAAGATCATCAGTTCCCCCTCATCAACCAGAAGAACCGTCTACGAACAAACTTGAAACAATGATAGGTAATCTTCAACAAAGTATGATGAAATTCATGTCATTCATGCAGACAACTATGCAAGATCTTATGCGAAACCAGAACGTTTTGATTGAGCTGCTTATTGCTCAAAAACAGACTAAATAATCAATGGCTCCACTCCATATAGCACTATGGAACGCAAACGGCGTCTCACACCGCAAACTCGAGTTAACTCAGTTCCTTCGATGTAATGCTACTCGCAGAAACTCATCTTACAAATAAATATAATTTTAAAATTCTAGGCTATCTATTCTACAACACGAATCACCCAGACGGGAAAGCTCATGGAGGCACTGGGATTCTGATTAGAAATCGCATCAAGCACTGCTTCAACAACAGCTTCGCCACTAACTTCATGCAAGCTACATCAATAGATGTGCAAATGGATTCCCGATCTTTAAAGCTTGCCGCCGTATACTGTCCTCCTCGGTTCACAATATCAGAATCCCAATTCATGGAATATTTCAACTCCCTGAGCGAACAATTTATAGCAGCAGGAGACTTCAATGCCAAGCACACGTACTGGGGATCTCGACTTGTGACTCCTAAAGGCAGGCAGTTGTACAATGCAATAATTTTGCAGTCACAAAAAACATTCCTCGCAACCTGATAAGTGCCAACTCCTTACCAGATCTATCGTCCGATCACTCGCCTGTACTTCTTCATCTAAATCTACATCCAGTTGCGGTAGATAAACCATTCAGACTAACAACGAATAAAACCAATTGGCTTAAGTACAAAAAATATGTAAGTTCGCACATTGAGTTGAATCCACGTCTGAATGACGAAGCTGATATCAACTTATCCACAAACACTCTTGAATCCTTCTTGGTCGCAGCAGCTCGCGTATCAACTCCACAAACCCCAAAAACATCGTACAATAATAGATACACGAACGTTGAAATAGAGCAGCTCGTTCTAGCAAAGCGACGCTCACGGCGAGAATGGTAATCCAACAGATCACCAACCGCAAAACAAAGGCTAAAAGACGCTACAGAAAGGCTCTCAGCTGCACTTCGTCATGAAGAAGAAGGGTCGCAAAAACACTACATAGAACAGTTATCCCCAATGAGCTCCAAGTTCCCACTTTGGAGAGCACACTCATCTCTCTGCGCACCAATCGAATCTGCAATGCCAATAAGGACATCCACAGGCAACTGGGCTCGAAGCGACGAAGAAAAAAAAATTAGTTCTTCTCGAATCCTCCGCTGTTGTCGTGTTTCCCTGCAATGTGATTCCTCCTGGTTGCTCTCCTGTTATTGGCGGCACGTTCCCGCTGCCTGCCTCGCTGCCTGTCTTCTAGAGATACGTCTCTTCGTCGCTGTCGGCGCCCTCCAGTGAGAGCCTTCTCCCTTGCATGTTCTTCTGGATCCTCGCGATGAGCAGCTCATGCTGCGGCGTCCCGAATCCGCTCTTGAATTCGAAATTCGGGAGTGGTCCTCCGAGAGGCATGGGCAGAGTCCTCTCGACGAATTTCGGATTTCGGTACTCCGCAATATTCCTCCGTGTGATCCGCATGATCTGCAGTATTTTCTACCTGCACTCGTCGCCACTCTTCCAGGTCTTCTCGGCGGGCCGCGAATTCGGTGCTCTGGATTAGCCCTCCGAGTAGAATGGCCAGCAGTGTTTTGTAACTGCTCTCGTCGCCGTTCCTCCGGATTCTCTTGACGCCTGCGCGCGTCTTTTCCTCTTATATGCACCGCATTTTGTTTGTAGCTTAAAATCTCATTAAAAGGGACGCTTTTAGGAGAACCGACTTAGCAAAATATTTGTTTCAAGAATTATTTCATATATTTATTGAACGCACACTTTTTTGGTATAAAAATAAAACATCCATTCATGCACATGAACATGTACTTTTCGCGCACTTGAAATTAACTGGATTTCAACTGGCAGAGTAACGTCGTCAACGTTGTTTTTTTAATATACAGTCAATTTAGGTACTATAAAAAAAAAAAACGTATAATTCAAATAAGGCTACAGAATTTTAACGTTTTTTTGTCAAGGCAATAAAATGTCAGGATCATTTTATTTTATCAGTTTTACTTGTTTTGTTATGAATTTAAGAATTACGAATATTTACAGCCAAAATTTGAAGAATAATGTTATTCCGATTCAACCAATGAGAAAAAAGGTAGTACCTGGTATTTTAAAGTTACACAGTCCCCATATAAATTGCTTACGTACCTGCACAATCTCTCACGCAAATGAAAGCCCTTGCACATGTTCATGTTCATTACAAAGGTTGTAAATTTAACAATGAAAATTAATAATTTTATAATTTTTAATAACCTTCTAGACGGAATCACATTAAAACACATGAATATGTTAAATTACTTCCATAGCATTCTTAAAAATGATGCAAAGACTAGCTATATCAAATTTATAAGGTATACTAAATACATTAGAATAATTTCACTGTTAAATTTATTTTCATTTTACGGGAAGTGTAAGTTAATTACACTTATTAATCTCATTGTAGGTATTAAGCGAGGATTGGGTCCCTGGCGGTTGCCGAGGGAGATTCCTTCTATGACGGGATTTATGGTGGGAGCACCGGCTGTGTTATTATGGCCCTTGAGGCACGGTGACCAATACAATAAAACGAATTTAACGAATACAGTTTAACGGTTGTGCCGGAGTATTGATCAAGTGCCTTCTTTATTGAAAAAAGCGCAGATACAAACTGAAACTTAAAGCTAAACAAAATTGTATTTCATAGCGAACACGCAAATATGCCGTGTTCGCCGGCAAAATTTAGCCCCTAATGTCGCAGAGCAATTTTTTACTGTGTGGATGTCACCGTCACATATCTTAAGATCTGTGTGTAAGATCTTAACGGGAGATACGGACAAAACATCCCAAATCGAGTTCTCGGTTGGCTCTTCCATCCACACACCCTCTAGGTCTGCATGACCTAAGATGATAGGGCTAACAACATTAACCTTGGGAAGTGCTACTGCCAGCATAAAACCCTGCAGCTCCATTGCGATCATTCTATTTCGAGTAACAAGCATCTCGAATGACGCCCTGTATCAATTTGGTACTTTTTAGCTGACCTCAGAAGTTGGTTGACGGTAGCAGAAATTTTATCAATTTGAATTTGTACTTTATTGTTGATATTGACCTGCCTATTGTTTGCATTTATTAATTGAAATGCTTTGAATTTAATTTGTTCAAAAAGGAATAGCAGAATACCAGAAGTCTTTTGGCGTTCTTCCGGCTTCGGATACTGTTTCCTATCTCTGTCTTCCTCACATTTCGCAAACGAATCTGCAAAGAAGTACCTTTCTTGGTTGGACTCCACTTCTTGAGCAAGTCCTTATATCATATCATTCGGCTTTGCCGAAAAAAGGACATTCGTGAGACTGCGCTTGAATCCCGAGACAAATACTCGGAGTGCGTCATCCCGCAATTTGTCACACAAAACTTTTGCCGCCGAGGCTTCGTACGACATGGTAGCTTCGTTGGTGAGCAAGGTGAGTTTTTTCTCGTCGTAGTATTGCAGGAGTGTCAGATTTCCCTGCCTAAGAGTACCCATTTTCTGCTCGATGACGTGAATCCGACGCTTATCACTGTACGTAAAATCGAGTCGATTTATAATCGCGTCGAAATTTAGCACAGTGCCAAACGAGGATAGCACGGCATCGGCAGGCATCGGCTTAGTTTACTCCTAAAAATAATAACTGCCTGATAATGGCGAGAGGTATTACGTAATTACTGGGTTTATCCGTTTCTCCTGTGTTCTTGTTAGGGGATTTCTCCTGGTTGCTCTCCTGTTACTGCCTGCCTCGCTGCCTGTCTTCTAGAGATACGTCTCTTCGTCGCTGTCGGCGCATTCCAGTGAGAGCCTTCTCCCTTGCACGTTCTTCTGGGTCCTCGCAATGAGCAGATCATGCTGCGGCGTCCCGAATCCGCTCTTGAATTCGAAATTCGGGAGTGGTCCTACGAGAGGCATGGTCACCATTATTTTGTACCTGCTCTTGTCGCCGCTTGTCAGAGTCCTCTCGACGAATTTCGGATTTCGGTACTCCGGAATAGTCCTCCGTTTCGCATGATCTGCAATATTTTCTACCTGCACTCGTCGCCACTCTTCCAGGTCTTCTCGGCGGGCCGCGAATTCGGTGCTCTGGATTAGCCCTCCGAGTAGAATGGCCAGCTGTGTTTTGTAACTGCTCTCGTCGCCGTTCCTCCGGATTCTCTTGACGCCTGCGCGCGTCTTTCCTTCTGTAAGTCTGGGTTGCTTGCGCGTACATTGGCGATGTGTGGCGAGTTTCGGTTTCTTATATGCACCGCATTTGGTTTGTAGCAGGTTCTGCTGCAGCTTAAAATCTCATTATAAGGGACGCTTTTAGGAGAACAGACTTAGCCAAATATATGTTTCAAGAATTATTTCATATATTTATTGAACACACACTTTTTTGTCACTGGTAAAAAAATAAAACGTCCATTCATGCACATGAACATGTACTTTTCACGCACTTGAAATTAACTGCATTTCAACTGGCAGAGTAACGTCGTCAACGTCGTTTTTTCAATATACAGGCAATTTAGGTAATATTTAAAAAAAAAACGTATAATTCAAATAAGGCTACATAATTTTTACTATGAATTTAGGAGTTACGAACATTTACAGCCCAAATGTTATTCCGATTCAACCAATGAGAAAAAAAGGTTATACCTGGTATATTAAAGTTACACAGTCCCCATATAAATTGCATTCATACCTGCACAATCTCATACGCAAATGAAAGCCCTTGCACATGCTCATTCAACGAAGGAAGATTTCTATTGAACCAATTGGCCTGGTTAAAAGGTCATCCTATGGTTTTCTCGTAATAAAAGTTCTGGTTTTATTTAAAAAGTAAAAGGTTGTAAATTTAACAATGAAAATTAATAATTTTATAATTTTTAATAACCTTCTAGCCGGAATCACATTAAAACACATGAATATGTTAAAATACTTCCATAGAATTGTTAAAAATGATGCAAAGACTAGCTATATCAAATTTATAAGGTATACTAAATACATTAGAATAATTTTACTGTTTAATTTATTTTCAATTTACTGGGAGTGTAAGTTAATTATATTACCTGGCGGTTGCCGAGCGGGTTGGTTCTCCTTGTAGGTAGTAAGCGATGATAGGGTCCCTGGGGGTTGCCGAGGGAGATTCCTTCTATGACAGTATATATGGTTGGAGCACTGGCTGCGTTATCACGGCCCTTGAGGCACGGTGACCAATACAATAAAATGAATTTACTTTATGGTTGTGTCGGAGTATTGATTAAGTGTCTTCTTTATTGAATAAAGCGCAGATACAAACTGAAACTTAAAGCCAACCAAAATGTATTTCATAGCGGCCCCGCAAATATGCCGTGTTCGCCGGCTATGTATGCGTATCCGGCCAGACGCTGTGTCAGCGAGCTCTTAAATAATTGGACACTGCAGTGGCGCGGTTAACTTCAGTTAACTACTATCCCTTCAGGAATTAGGCCCTCCTCGGCCGACCCTATTTGGGCAATCATCTCTTTAAGCTGGGCCGCGGTTATTCGGGCTTGAGTGACTCGTCGATAGGTCAAGCCGATGCAAATCAAAGCTCAGCATATTGCTCCCGCTACGAATACCATCTGATATAATTGATGGTGGTCGATCTTCTACCCGAATTCCTTAGTGAGTTCCAGATTACGTTCACTCAATCGGTAAAGGTAAGGAAAACTGAGAACGTTACGTTCCATAGTGACGTTCAGGGAAGGCGAGATGGCCACTCCTGGAGCCCTCTCCTGGGCTGTGTGCTGATTGACCAATCGGGTTTGGTTGACGATGCCACATTCTGTATAGGTGACGAGATATGTGCCCCTTACATGGATACAGGTACCATTATCGAAACATACGCGAGTCGTTCGATCTTTTATAATTACAATGCCCTCATCCTCTTTCATCCACACACCCTCTAAGTCTGCATGACCTAAGATGCTAGGGCTAACAACATTAATCATTCTATTTCGAGTAACAAGCATCTCGAATAGGTGCCCTGTATCAATTTGGGACTTTTTAGCTGACCTCAGAAGTTGGTTGACGGTAGCGGAAATTTTTTAATAATTTGATATTGATACTGACCTGAATTTGTATACTGAATTTGTTGATACTGACCTGCCTATTGTCTGCATTTATTAATTGAAATGCTATGAATTTAACTTGCTATGATTTAAAATCTGTTGGCGTTCTTCCGGCTTCGGAACCTGTTTCCTATCTCTGTCTTCCTGACCTCTCGCAAATGAATCTGCAAAGAAGTACCATTCTTGGTTGGACTCCACTTCTTGAGCAAGTCCTTATGGAATATCCTTCGGCTTTGCCGGCAATGTCGGGAGTTGCCGCCGAGCGCCGGGAAGTCGATGGTGGATCGGCTTGTGAGTGCCGGAAAGTGGCGGACGAAGGCCCAGAAGCACCCGAACCGCGCCGGGAGTTGGCGGACGACGGCCGTACGTCAGCTGAGACACTCCATGTACTGTTGCCTGCGCCCCGTGTTCGGTGCTTCTCTTGACGTGCCTTGCGCAGAGCCCGCGGCTTCTCCACGAGGTGCAGGAGCGTGTGGTGACCCTGACCACACGTCTTACAGCCATCCCCACACCGAAAGGATCCGTCGGAGTGCTCGTGAGCCTCCGAGCAGGGCCAGTAGGAAGTCCCGACCTTGGCGGAAATTGCACGGAGCCACTACGCCTGACGACGTCGATGGCCTCCAGAGTGCGATGGCGCTCTGTCAGGAAGTTATCTAATTCCTTCCAGGTTGGAATCTCGGCCTTATAATGTACGGATTGCTCCCACATAAAAAGTGTGACTTTTGGGGAGCTTTGACGAAATCATTAATACCAGGAGACAGCATTTCATTTCAACTGGCAGAGTAACGTCGTCAACGTCGTTTTTTCAATATTCAGGCAATTAAGGTAATCGTAAAGGTAATTATACGTAAAAAAAACGTATAATTCAAATAAGGCTACAGAATTTTACTATGAATTTAGGAGTTACGAACATTTACAGCCCAAATGTTATTCCGATTCAACCAATGAGAAAAAAGGTTATACCTGGTATATTAAAGTTACACAGTCCCCATATAAATTGCATTCATACCTGCACAATCTCATACGCAAATGAAAGCCCTTGCACATGCTCATTCAACGAAGGAAGATTTCTATTGAACCAATTGGCCTGGTAAAAAGGTCATCCCATGGTTTGCTCGTAATAAAAGTTCTGGTTTTATTTAAAAAGTAAAAGGTTGTAAATTTAACAATGAAAATTAATAATTTTATTTTTTAATAACCTTCTAGCCGGAATCACATTAAAACACATGAATATGTTAAATTACTTCCATAGCATTCTTAAAAATGATGCAAAGACTAGCTATATCAAATTTATAAGGTATACTAAATACATTAGAATAATTTCACTGTTAAATTTATTTTAATGTGTAAATACACATTAAGGTAACATTACATTACACATTACTAGGGGTAAGTAGTGTGTGTTTTAATTTGATCCTTGTCCTAATCTAGCTTGTCCTTTTTCCTTACAGGAACCGCATTGTTCGTGGAGAAGTCAAGGGGAGGTGAGTAAGTTGAATTTATAAGTGGCATCAAAATAGATTTTATGACGTTTTTATTTTCAGGTACTATGTGCGTCTACCAGGATCCAGCTACTAGGATCCAGTAGGAGCCTTGGCGGAGGATCTGTCGCCATCCTGGGGTCCCACAGGAGAGGGAGAGCAACTCCAGGCAAGGAGAAGTTGGTGCCAAGAGGCAGGACAAAGGACATTGAAATGGCAGAATCGGTCAAATTCCGTGGCATGTTGTTTTGTAGATTTGGAGGTAAGTAGTGTGTGTTTTAATTTGATCCTTGTCCTAATCTAGCTTGTCCTTTTTCCTTACAGGAACCGCATTGTTCGTGGAGAAGTCAAGGGGCAGGTGAGTAAGTTGAATTTATAAGTGGCATCAAAATAGATTTTATGACGTTTTTATTTTCAGGTACTATGTGCGTCTACCAGGATCCAGCTACTAGGATCCAGTAGGAGCCTTGGCGGAGGATCTGTCGCCATCCTGGGGTCCCACAGGAGAGGGAGAGCAACTCCAGGCAAGGAGAAGTTGGTGCCAAGAGGCAGGACAAAGGACATTGAAATGGCAGAATCGGTCAAATTCCGTGGCATGTTGTTTTGTAGATTTGGAGGTAAGTAGTGTGTGTTTTAATTTGATCCTTGGCCTAATCCAGTATGTCCTTTTTCCTTTCAGGAACCGCATTGTTCGTGGAGAGTCAAGGGGCAGGTGAGTGAATTGAGTTTATAAGTGGCATAAAAATGGATTTTATGACGTTTTTATTTTCAGGTACTAGGATCCAATAGGAGCCTTGGTGGAGGATCTGTCGCCATCCTGGGATCCCACAGGAGGAGGAGAGCCACTCCTGGCAAGGATAAGTTGGTGCAAAGAAGCAGGAGCCAGGACATTGAAATGGCAAAATCAGATAAGTTTCATGATATCTTGGTTAGGGCCCATTGTGAGAATTTTTTTTTTTTTTTTTCCTTTTCCTATTCTCATTTCAGGTTGCCAGCGCAACAGGAGGAGGAACGTCGTCAGGATTCATCATAGTCAAGCAAGGATCAGATGGAGCAGGGAAAGCAGGAGCGAGGACATTGAAATGGCATAATTAGATTAGATAGGCTCCATAGCATTTTGGTTTATGCATTTTAAGGTGAGTAGTGTGTGGTATTGAATTGATCCTTGTCCAAACCTAGCTTATCCTATTTTCCTTTCAGGAACTGCGTTGTCCGTGGAGAGTCAAGGGGCAGGTGAGTAGATTAAGTTTTGTAAATGGCATCAAAATAATTTTTTATGACGTTTTTATTTTCAGGTACTATGTGCGTCTACCAGGATCCAGCTACTAGGATCCAGTAGGAGCCTTGGCGGAGGATCTGTCGCCATCCAGGGATCCCACAGGAGGAGGAGAGGCAATCCAGGCAAGGTTAGGTTGGTGCCAGAAAAACAGGGGCAAGGACATTGAAATGGCGGAATCAGTTAGATTTCATAGCATGTTATTTTGGAGATTTAGAGGTAAATAGTTTGCGTTTTAAGTTGGTCCTTGTCCCAATTTTAATTTGTCCTTTGTCCTTTCAGGTACTGCGTTGTTCGTAGAGAGTCAAGATGTGAGTAGGCTGAATTTTAAGCGGCGTCAAGATTAATTTTATGCCTTTTTTGTTTCAGGTACGAAGTGCAGCATCAAATAGGATCCATTAGGAGCCTTAGTGAAGAATCTGTCGCTAACCTGGGATCCCACAGGAGGAGGAGAGGCATTCCAGGCAGGGATAGGTTGGTGCAGGAAAGCAGGAGCAAGGACATTGAATTGGCAAAATTAGATAAGTTCTATGCCATTTTGATTGGAGCCCAATTGTAAGATTTTTCTTTTCCTTTCTCCGTGTTAGGTTGCTGGCGCAGGAAAAGAAGAGGGACGTCGTCAGGTTTATCAAAGTCATGCAAGGATCAGATGGAGCAGGGAAAACAGAAGCAAGGACATTAAAAAAGACAAAAACTATGAACATAATCAGCATAAGAAAAGGGCAGCACAGCACGAAGCTGACCTATCTATAGTAGTCATTGGCAACAAGGAGCTGAACCAGGGAGTCCTCTTCATCGAGAGATTCCATCTCAACAGAATTGCAGATGCTTCGCATTTTCGTATTATTAAATGACAATTCCGAGGTATCAAATGCTGTAACAATTTTATTAAGCGAATCAATCATTTTATTAAAAGCTTTCCCAAGTTCCTCTACTTTCTGAAAGACTTTCTTAATACGTTCCCTGTCTTCATTATTGGCCTGTCTTTGCTGCTCCTCTACGGCCAGAAGCCTTTGTTGCCATTGGTCCCACTGCTCCGGGTGCTGGCACTGCTGCCGACTAGGGAGGTCCTTCCGTTGCTTGTGCTCATCCTTGAGCTTATCCTGGAAGCGAGTCAGATGTGCTTCCGCCGGGTTAGATCGCTGTTGCTTTGGGGCATGGTTATTGTTATGTCTTTGCCGCCTGAAAGAGTTATTACTGCCTCGTCTATGATCCAGGGTAGGCTGGGCCATCCTTGGCCTAGAATTTGAGGATTTATGTTGCCGCTGGGTGAAAGGATTCCTACGTTCATTTGAAGAGCTATGATAATGCAAGTCCCTGTTGGACCGCTGACTGGCTGGAGGATGTGCTTCAGGGGACATTTTATCACTCTGGAGGATGTTCCAGTAATTTTTGCTGTCGCTGTGATGCTTTTGATTATGTTGCACATTAGGTTGGTGTCGGCGCTGAAAGGGGACCACATTTTTTTCTGTACGATAACTCTGTTGACTATTGGAAGGAGCACCCGTACGATAAGTGCCCTGGGCCAGTTTCCTTTTCGCCTCCTGAAAAACCCTGCACCCTTTGTAAGCGCTTATGTGACGACCCCCACAATTGCAACAACGGGGGGTTTGTACCTTGGCTTGTTGCAAGCTGTAGTGGGGTGTTGACCCGCACACTTCATGCAGACGAAAGCTCGTCTGCATGTTTCCTTCGTATGCCCAAACTTTTGGCAGCTATGACATTGGGCCAAGGCAATGGGATTGTTTGGAGTACGCAAGGGCAAGGACATTAGGGGGACAATAGGAGGGGCCAGCGCTGATGATGTTTTATTTATATTGCTGTTGCTGCTATAGGTGTTTATGCTGTTGTGACTATTCTTCAGAAACCATTCCTA
>JAECYA010000065.1:0-37500 GCA_018153455.1 Drosophila parabipectinata
AAAAATACCAGAAAAAAAAATCCAAAAAATACCAAAAAACAAAAATACCAAACTGTGAAAACTAAAAATACCAAAATTCAAAAAAATACCTAAATTTAAAAGAAAAAATTAAATGAAAAGACTAACAATACAATACAAAAACTAATTAAAATTCTAAAAGAAAAATTCCAAAATTAAAAAAAATACCAAAAAATACCAAAATCTTAAAAATACCTAAAAATACCAAAATCTGAAAACCAAAATCTGAAAAAAAATTAAAACACTCAAAATTTAGAAAAATAATTAAATTGAAAAATGCTTTTTCTAAAAAATACCAAATTTAAAAAAAATACTAAAAATATAAAAAAGTACCAAAAATACACAAAAATAATAAAATTTAAAAGAAAACACTAAAATTTTAAAAATCTAAAATACCAAAACTTAAAAAAAATACCAAAATTAAATAAAAACACCAACTTAAAAATTAAATTTAAAAAATATACCAAAAAATATAAAAATAATTAAAATTTAGGAATGAAAATACAAATTAAAAAATACCAACAATAAAACAATACCAAAAACTACCTAAAATTTAAAAGGAAAATTATAAAATTAAAAAAAAAATACCAGAATAAAGAAAATTCAAAAAAAAAAATACCAAAATTTAAAAGAAAACACCAGTTAAAAAAAATAAAATTAAAAACACCAAAATATTAAAATACCAAATTGAAAAAATACCAAAATTTAAAAAAGGGGAAAATACCCCAGTTAAAAATACCAAAACACCAAATTTAAAAAATACCAAAATCAAAAAAATATCAAAAATACCTAAAACTTAAAAAACACCAAGTTTAAAAATAACACCAAAACACCAAAATTTAAAAACATCAGTAACACCAAAAAATTAAATGAAAATAATTAAAATGAAACAAATTAAAAATAACTAAAATTTAAAAAATTACCAAAAATACCAAAAAAACCAAAAATACCAAAAAAATCAAAAAATAACCAAAATACAAAAAAATACCAAAATAACAAAAACAATAATTAAAATACCCAACTTAAAAGAAAAAACTAAAAATGCTAATAAAAATTAAAAACACCAAAATTTAAAATCTAAATTAAAAACTTTTAAAATACCAAAAATAATTAAAACTACCAAAATACCAAAAAATATCAAAAATACCAAATGAGAAAACACCAAAATTTAAAAACAAAAATCCAAAAATAGCAAAATTCAGTAAAAAACAAAAAACACCAAAAAATGACTAAACTAATTAAAAATACCAAAAAAATATCAAAAATACCAAAATTTAAAAAATACCAAAATTTAAAAAAAAGAAAATACCAAATTAAAAAAAAATACCAACTAAATACAATACTAAAACAAATAACAAATTTAAAAGAAAAATTTAAAATTTAAAAAAACCAAAATTTAAAAAATACCAAAAAATACCAAAAACACCAACCAAAAATTCACTGAAAATAATTAAAAATCTAAAAAAAATTAAAAAAAACAAAAATACCAAAACTTTTAAAAAACCAAAAAAAAAATTAAAAACCAAAAATTCATAAAAAAAATACCAAAATATTTAAAAGTAAATAAAAATACCAAAGTTTAAAAACAAAAAATCCAACAATACTAATACAAAAACCACCAAATTTAAAAGAAAATCCAAATTCAGAAAAATATCAAAAAATGAATTGCAAAAAAATACTAAAAAGAAATGAATGAAACAAAATTGAAAAAGGGAAAAAAACAAATAAAATAGCCTCAATTTAGAAAAAAACACTATGTCAACAAGGAATGCCAAATTTAAAAACTAAAATTAAAAAACTAAAAACACAAAAAACACCAAAAAACCTAATATAACACTAAATTTAAAAATCTAAAAATACCAAACTTAAAAATACCAAATTTAAAAATACCAAAATTTAAAAAAATACCAAAATTTAAAAAAATATACCAAAATACAAAAATACCAAAATTTAAAAGAAAATACCTAAAATTTAAAAAAAATTACCAACAATACACATGCCAAAACTAAAATTAAAATTTAAAGAAAATTACAAAACTAAAAAAAAAAAAAAATATACAAAACTTAAAAATTCAAAATTTAAGAACACCAAAGAAGAATTGAAAATACCAAAATTTAAAAAACACAAAAAATCAAATTTAAAAAACACCAAAATTAAAAATCGAAAAACATCAAAAATTAAAAATAACCTAAAATTTAAAAATACCTGTAACTTTAAAACAATACAGAATTTAGAAAAACACCAAAATTTAAAAACACCACCTGATGTAACAATTAAAAACTAAAAAATACCTGTGCACTAAAAATACCATTAAATACAAAAAAATACCAAAATACAAAACACACTAAAAATACGAAATTTAAAAGGAGAAAAAACCAAAATGCCACAAAAATACCTCAAAAATTAAAAAATTTAAAAAAAAAAATAATTCAAACTAATTAAAAAAAACAAAATTAAAAATACATTAAAAATCCAATTAAAAACACTAAAAATATCAAAAAATTAAATTTAAAAGGAAAATTAAAATTTAAAAATCTAAAAATAGCAAAATTAAAAAAACAAAATACCAAAAATACCAAAAAACTGCATCAAAATACCAAAACATCAAAAACACCAAAATTTAAAAAAAAAAATACAAAATTTAAAAAGAAAATAATTAAAACTTAATGGACCAACAACACACACTAAACAATAATAACTAAAGAAAAATTTAAATTTAAAAACTCAAATTTAAAAAATACCAGAAATACCAGAAAAATACCAAAATTTAAAAAAAATTAACCGAAAAATAATAAAAAAACCAAAAGATAATTAAAAACATAAAAATACCAAAATACCTTTAAACTTAAAAAAAACTAAAATATAAAACTAAAAAAAATCAAAAAATAATTAAATTTAAAAGAAAATACCAAAGTTTAAAAAAATACCAACATTAATACAAAATCACCAAATTTAAAGAAAATCTCTAAAATGTAAAAATACCAAAATTTAAAAAATACCAAAAATACCAAAATTTAAAAACCAACTGAAAAAACAATTAAAAAAAAATTAAATTCAAAAAATAACTAAATCTGAAAAATTAAAAATAATTAAAATTTAGTAACACTAAAAATACAAAAATAATTAAAATACAAAAAAATACCCAAAATTTAGGTAAAAACTTTTAATTTAAAATCTAAAATACCAAAACTTAAAAAATACCAAAATTTAAAAATACCAAAAATTTAAAAAAAATACACCAAAAACACAAAAATAACCAAAAAAATTTAAAAAGAAAAATAATTAAAATTTAAAAATACCAAACACAACATCAACATTAAAAACCTATACCAAAATTTAATTAAGAATACAATCTAAATTCCTTAATGCTAAAATACTAAATAATTAAAAATACCCAAAATTTTTTAAGAAAAATACCAGTTAAAAAACAACCAAAAATAACCAAAATTTTAAAAATACCCAAACACGAAAAAACACCAAAACATCTTTAAAACTTAAACTAATAAATGAAAAATACCAAAAATTAAAATTAAAAATATCAAAATAATTAAAATACACTATTTTAACAATACCAAATTTTAAAACATTAACAAAATTCTAAAATTTAATACCAAAAATTCACCTAAAAATAATTTTAAAAATACCAAAAATCCCAAAACAGGCTAAAAATACACCTAACAATTAAAAATACAACATAATATCAAAATTCTTACAATACACAATACCAAAATACCCAATTTATACGAAAACTAAAATTACCAACTCAAAAATACCAAAATTACTAAAAATTTTAAAATTATTTAAAAATTATAAACAAAATTCTAAAAAAATACCAAGCAATTTAAAAATTTAAAAATTAAATCTACAACTAAAATTAAAAATACCAAAAATACCAAAAATACGATAAAAATACCCATTAAAATACCTTTAACCAAAAATAATTGGCAAAATACTAAAAATAACTAAAATCTAAAAATAACTTAAAACCCTAAAAATACTAAAATTAATTACAATTGTAATACCAAAAAATACACAAAAACACCCAAAATTACAAAAAAACCAATTCCAAAAAATACCCAAAAACACCCAAAAGTAACACCTATTGTTTAAAATTTACCAAAATACCAAAATTAAACACTCCAAAATAATTAAAACACCAAAATCCCAACTTACAGGCTAATTAATAACGCTAAAATTTCAAAAAATACCAAAAATACCAAAAATAATTAAAACCAAAAAATACCCAAAATTTTAAAACAATACCCAAAAACAAACCAACATCAACAAAAAATTCACCAAAAATACCAAAAACTACAAACACCAATTTAAAATTTCCAAAATTAAAAAATACTGCAATATCAAAATTTAACAAAATCACTAAAATAATTAAAATTTAAAAAATTCCCCAAAATTTAAAAAAATTCCAAAAATACCAAATTAAAAATAACTACCAAAATTCAAAAATATTTAAATCAATTAAATGTTTTCAAAACTACCTAAATACTAAAAATACCAAAAATACATAAATCTAAAGAACAATTTAATTAAAATACATCAAAAATACCAAAATACTAAAACTCAAATTTTAAAAATACCAAAAATTCTAAATAACGACCAAAAATTCCAAAAATCCTATTTAAAAATACAACAAATTATAAAAATAAAAAAACCATGAAAAGCCAAAAGACCAAAAATCTTTGTAAAAATACTTTTCACAACACACTACAATTTAAAAATTAATTTACAGAAACCTCAAATTTTAAAAAATACCAAAATTCACTAAAATACCAAAATTTTACCAAAAAGTAAATACCTAAAAATAAAATCCCCAAAACACCAAAAATTTTTCAAAATTACTTTAAAATTCGAAAAAATACCCAAAACACCAAAATCAAAAATGACCAAAATTTCAAAAACTAAAATTACCAAAATTAAAACCAAAAAACTAAAAAAAATTAAAATTAAAAAAAATACCAAAATTCCAAAAAACCCCAAAATACTAAAATACCAAAATTAACCAAAAAACCAAAAATATTAAAAAACCAAACTACCAAAATAAACACTAAAAAAACCTAAATTTTAAAAATTAAAAATACAAAAATTACAAAAAAAATAAAAAAAACCAAAAAAATACCAAAAAATACCAAAAATTCCATAAATATCCAAAAAACTTTAAAATTAAAAAACACCAAAATTTATACCAAAATACCAAAATTTAAAAATTTACCCGACAATACTAAACTAATTCCCACCAATTGACCGGAACTTTAAAAGACAATTCCAAAATTTTCCAAAATCCAAAATTCCAAAATGTCCAAATTAACACCACAACTACCAAAACACATAACACCACCTTAATTAAAAAATCAAATTAACAACTAAAAAAATACCTACAACAACCTAAAAAATACCAAACATCACCAAAAATTCAAAAAATTTTAAAAATTAAACAAAAACTACCAAAATTTTAAAATAATATCACAATAAACAATACCAAAAACTGACCAAAACACCTTTACCTAAAAAAAAATTCAAATCATTAAACATTTAAAAATACTAAATTTAAAAATACCAAAAAATACCCAAATTTCTAAAATCCAAAATTTCCAAAAATTACAAAATACAAAAATTCCACCAATTTAAAGCAAATACCCAACAACAATTTAAAAAATTTTATACACCAAAATGTACCAAAAATACCGTAGAATATTTAAAAGTAAACATCATTAAAACTTAAAATAACTAATACTACTCAAAAACCAATTAAAATTTAAAGAAAAATAACTAAAACTTAAAACAATCCAACCTAAAAATTCAAAATACTCAAAATACCAAAATTTCAAAAATTAAAAATACCAAAATTAAAAAAAAACCCCAACAATCCCAAACTTTACCTATAATAACAAATTTAACAAAATACTCTAAATACTAAAATTTAAAAAATACTCAAAACTACCAAAAATGACCAAAAATACCAAAAATTACTAAAAATACCAAAAATACCAAAAATACTAAACAAAATAACTACTCCACCAAAATTAAAAATTTAAAAAATACTAAAACTTCATTTCAAAAATACCAAAATTAAAAAAAATACAAAACAAAAACCAAAATACCAAAAAAAACACCAAAATTTAGTAACACCAAAATGCAAAAATAATCTCAAAATCAGAAAAGAAAACACCAAATTGTACCTTAAAAACTAAATTTAAAATAATTAAATTTAAAAATACCAAAATTTAAAAATGTACCAAAAATACAAAAATACTAAAATTTAAAAGAAAATACCAAAATTTAAAAAATACCACAATACACAGTTAAAATCACTAAAATTTAAAAGAAAACTTCCAAAATTAGTAAAAAAAACACCAAAATTCAAAAACACCAAAACTTTAAAAAGAAAATTACCTCAAGGGTTAAAAAAAATACCAAAATATACCAAAATTTAAAAATAACCAAAATTGAAAAAAAAAAAATACCAAAAATACCAAAATTTAAAAAATAATTAAATTAAAAATACCAAAAATACCAATTTAAAAAACCCAAAAAATACCCTAAAACCGAAAAAAAAATCAAAAATGACCAAAAATACCAAACCACCAAAAATACTTTTTTTTTTTATTTATCAAAATATCAACAAAATTAAATGAAAAGAAAAATAAACCTGAAAATTTAAAAATCTAAAAAAAATAGCAAAAATAGGAAAAAAACAAAAAATAACTAAAAATACCAAAACCACCAAAAATAATTAAAATATCAAAATACCCAAAATAAAAAATTAAAAACACCAAAAAAATCTAAAAGAAAATACCAATTTAAAAATACCCAACAATACACACTAAACAACAACAAAATTTGAAAGAAAAATTTCAAAATTTAAAAAACCAAAATTTAAAAAAATAATTAAAATACCAAAAAATACCAAAATTTAAAAAATTGCCTGAAAAAGACTAAAAAAAACCAAAAATATAATTAAAAACAAAAATAACCAAAATAATTAAAATTAAAATCTAAAAAAATTAAAATTTAAAAGAAAAATACTAAAGTTTAAAAATAAAAAAAACCAACAATACACACAAAACTAATTAAAATTTAAAGAAAATCATTTAAAATTTAAAAAATACAAAAAAATACCAAAATTTAAAAAATTTACCAAAAAAATACTCAAAATTTAAAAACCAAAATTTAAAAGAATAAAAATTAAACTTTAAAAAATACCAAATTGAAAAAAAATACCAAAAAATACCAAAATTCAATTAAAAATAAAAATACCAAAAATACAAAAATACCAAATTTAAAAAAAGGAAAATAACTAAAATTTAAATAAAAAAAATTCCAAAAAATACCAAAACTTAAAAAATACCAAAATTTAAAAAATACCAAAATTAAGGGAAAAAAAATATAATTTTAAAAATACAAAATAATTAAAATTTGGAAGAAAAATAATTAAAATTTAGAAAAAAATGGGGGGGGGGGGGGGGGGGGGGAAAAAAAAAAAAAAAAAAAATTAAAATTAGAAAAAATACTCAAAATAATTAAAATTTAAAAAATACCAAAAATACAAAAAAACAAAAAATACAAAAAAAATACCAAAATTTAAAAGAAAAATACCAAAATATTTAAATAAAAAAATCCCAAAAAAATTTAAAACATAACTAAAAAAATACAAAAAATTAAAATTTAAAAGAAAATAATTAAAATTTAAAAATAATTAACAATAATACAAAAACTAATTAAATTTAAAAGAAAAATTCCAAAATTTAAAAAAAAAATTAAAAAAATTCAAAAATACCAAAATTTAAAAGAAAATACCAAAGTTAAAAAAATACCAAAATTAAAAACTTAAAAAAAACACCAAAATCTGAAAAATAATTAAAATAACAAATTTAAAAATAACAAATTTAAAAATACCAAAATAAATATCAACAAAATTTAAAAATATCAAAAATACCAAAATACCAAATTAAAAAAAAAATACAAATTTAGCATTAAAACAAAATACCAAAATAATTAAAATTAAAAAATTGAAAATACCAAAAAAACCAAAAACACCAAAGGACTAAAAATACCATTGTAACATAAAATACCAAAATACAAAACACACCAAAAATACCCAAACAAAAAGAAAAAAAAACCAAAAATGCCACAAAATACCAAAAACAAATTTAAAAATACCCAAATTAAAAAACAAAAAATACCAAAATAAACAAAAATACCAAAAATTTAAAAGAAAAAATCTAAAATTAAAAAACAATTAAAAATTAAAAATACCAAAATAATTAAATTTAAAAATAAAAAAATACAAAATACACAAAATTTAAAACAAATACCAAACTCCCAAAATTTAAAAATACCAAAAAATACAAAAAATACAAAAAATTTAAAAAACCAAAACTTAAAAAAACACTAAAAATAAAATTGAAAAAAAACACCAAATTAAAATACCATAAAACACCAAAAAATACAAAAATATAAAAAAAATAATTAAAATTAAAAACAAATACCAGTAAAACCTAAATTTAAAAAAAAACCAAAAATATAAAAAAATACCAGACTTAAAAAAAATAAAATTTAAAAACAAAATAATAAAAAAATACCTTAAAATTAAAAAAAATTACTGAAAATTAAACCAAAAAATACAAAATTTAAAAAATACCAAAATATAACTTAAAAAAATACCAAAAATACCAAAATTTGCAAAAAAATACCAAAAATACCAAAAAAATCGTGAAAAACACCTAAAATCGAAAAAAAAATACCAAAATACCAAAATTTAAAAAAACACCAAAATTGAAAAAAATACCCAAAACCTAAAAAAAACTAAAAATATCTTAAAAATACTTAAAAATTACACAAAAATTCAAAAACACTAAACAACTAAAAATACCAAAATAATTAAAAATAATTAAAAACAATTAAAATAATTAAAAATACCAAAATTAAAAATAATTAAAATTCAATAAAAATAACAAAAATTCAAAATACCTGTAACACCAAAAACAAAAACACCGAAAAATAACTAAAAATCAAAAATACTGTAACACTAAAATTACAAAATACCAAAAATACCAAAAATTAAAAAATACTAAAAATAATTAAAACAAAATACTAAAAATACCAAAATTAAAAAATACAAAAAATTAAAAATACAAAATACCTAAAAATATATCAAAAATACCCACAAAATGGAAAATCCAAAAAATTAAAAAATACCCAAAAATAATTAAAATTAAAAATAATTAAAAATGACTCAAAATACAAAAATAATTAAAAATATATCAAAATACCAAAAATATTAAAAAATCTAAAAATACCAAAAAATTCAAAAATACCCAAAAATAAAAACGAAAACCAAAAAAATAATTCACGCGTAACACCAAAAATACCAAAACACCAAAATTAAAATAATTAAAAAAAAATACAAAATACCCAAAATACAAAAATTACCAAAACTAAAAATACCAAAGAAAAATAATTAAAATTAAAATACCAAAAATTAAAAAAATTCAAAAATACATAAAATCCCAAAATACTTTTTCACACCAAAAAACACCAGTGCACCAAAAATAACAAAAAATATTAAAAAATTAAAAATACCAAAATACCCAAAATGACCAAAAATACAAAAATATACAAAAAATATTAAAAAATACCTAAAATAATTAAAAAATACCAAAAATACCCAAAATACCAAAAATACCAAAAAATAACAAAAATCCTAAAAAATACAAAAACTTAAAAAACAAAAACACCCAAAAACACCAAAATCACAAAACCCTAAAATAATTAAATACCTGTAACACCATAAAAACACCAAAAATAATTAAAAATAACTAAAAATGACCAAAAATGCCAAAATACTTCAAAAATACCAAAAAATTAAAAAATTAAAAATACAAAAAATATACCAAAACTAAAAAAACAATTAAAAACACCAAAATTACAAAATAATTAAAATTACAAAAATAATCGTAAAAATAATTAAAATTAAAAATACCTAAAATACCAGTAAAAAATAAAAAATTAAAATACCTAAAAAATACAAAAAAATACCAAAAATATAAAAAATGCCAAAAATTACCAAAAATAATTAAAAAATATAATCCAAAAAACACCAAAACTGGGAAAAAATACCTTAAAAAATCAACTAAAAATATTAAAATTTAACAAAAATTAAAAATACTTAAAAATAACAAAAATTCAAAAATACCCAAAATGCCAAAAACACCAAAAACACCAAATAAAATAATCTCAACAAAATACAAAAATACAAAAAAAAATAAAAATAAAAAAATACAAAAAAATAACACAAAAACAACTAAAATACAAAAAATAATTAAAAGACACCAAAAACCAAAATTAAAAATAAAAATAAATTAAAAATAAAAAACACCAAAACACCAAAAACACCAAAATACCAAAAATACTGCAACACCAAAAATAACCAAAAACACCAAAAATTGCCAAAACACCAAAAAATGACCAAAAATACAAAAAATGACCAAAAACTGTAAAATAACTAAAAATAATCAAATTATAAAACACCAAAAATTAAAATTAAAAAATTAAAAAACACCAAAAATTAAAAATAAGAAAAACAAAAAATAATTAAAAAATACTAAAAATACCTGTAACACTAAAAAATTAAAATACAAAAAAAATGAATTCAAAATATACTAAAACACCAAAATTAAAAATCTAAAAACCAAAAATACCAAAAATACCAAAAATTAAAAATGTAACACTAAAAATACCAAAATATATCAAAAATACCAAAAATTAAAAAAAATTCCAAAATACCAAAAATCTAAAAATACCAAAAATACCACCAAAAACCAGCAACACCAAAAATACCAAAATACCTTCAGTAACACCAAAAACAATGCAAAAAACACTAAAAATAACAAAAACAAAAAATACCAAAAATACAAAAACACCAAAAACTAAAATACCAAAAGAAAAATACCCAAACACCAAAATACCTAAAATACCAGTAATGAAAAAAATAATCAAAAATCTAAAAATACTTCAAAATTAAAAACACCAAAAATAACCAAAAATAATCCCTGGAACATTAAAAAATTAAAAATTAAAAATACCTAAAATTAAAAATAAAAATAACAAAATACAAAAAATAAAATTAAAAAATTAAAAAATACCTGTAATAATTAAAAATACTCACAAATTTAAAAGAAAATCTAAAATTAAAAAAAATACACCAAAAAACACCAAAACACCAAAAAACAACCAAAAATCCTAAAAAAATAAATGAAAAAAACAGAGAAAAATAATTAAATTGAACAACAAAATCAATTAAAAATACCTTAAAAATACAAAAATACAAAATTTAAAAAACAAACTGGAAAAAACACTAAAATACCAAAATCTTAAAAAATACCAAAACTAAAAAATACCAATAAATACCTAAACACCAAAATACAAAAATTGTAATTTAAAACAACACCAAAACCCCAAAATTTAAAAAACTAAAAATACAAAAAAATAATTAAATTTAAAAAAAATACCAAAATTAAATAAAAACAAATACCAAAAATACCAAAATTAAGTACCACTGAAAACACCAAAAAAACCAAAAACACTAAATTTAGTGGGTCAACAATTAAAATTTAAAAAAAAAATATCAATTAAAATTTAAAAACACCAAAATACCAAAATTTAGAAAAAAATACCAAATTTAAAAAAAATACCAAAAATACCAAAATTTAAAAATACCAAAATTGAAAAATACCAAAATTTAAAAAAAAAAATACCAAAAATACTCAAAAATAATTTAAAAAATAACAAAAAAATACCAAAAATAATTCAAACACCAAAAAACACCAAAAATTAAAAATTTTTTAAAATAATTAAAAATTAAAAATATCTAAAAATAATTAAAATACCCAAAAATTTAACAAAATAAAAAATTAAAAAATCCAAAAAATTAAAAATATCAAAAACAATAATTAAAAAAAAAAAACAATTAAAAATTAGTAACACTAAAATACACCAAAACTATAAAAATAATTCAAAAATACCCAAAACTAAAAATAACTAAAATTAAACAAAAATACCAGAAAAATAAAAACCAAAAACACTAAAAATACAAAAATACCAAAAATACAAAAACACTAAAAATATTTATCAAAACAATAAAAATTAAAAAAATTCCAAAAAATAGGAATTAAAAAAATACCAAAAAACACCAAAAACACCAAAAATACCAAAACACAAAAAAACACCAAAAAAATATCAAAATACCAAAATTGTGACCTAAAAATACCAAAATCTAAAATACTAAAATAATTAAAAAAAAATGAAAAAACTAAAAATACCACAAAAATACCAAAAATACCAAAAATAATTAAAAAAAAATAATTAAAATACCTCAAAATACATAAAAAAAACACCAAAAATACAAAAATACACCAAAAAAACCAAAAATTTAAAGGAAGAAAAATTAAAATACCAAAAAATAAAAAAATTAAAAATACCAAAAATTAAAAATAAAAAACAAAAATCTAAAAATACCTAAAAATTAAAAAAATTGAATTAAAATAATTCAAAAAATACCAAAAAATAATTAAAAAAATGCACTAAAAATAATTAAAACACCAAAAAACACCAAAAAACATTAAAAAAATACAAAAATAAACAAAAAATTAAAATTAAAAAATTAAAATAATTAAAATACCCAAAAAATAATTAAAAATAAAAAATTTAAAAAATACAAAAAATTCCAAAAACAAAATACCAAAAATTAAAAATTACATAAAAAACCTAAAAACACCAAAAAACACCAAAAATAATCTATAAAATAACTAAAAATACCAAAATACTAAAAATACCCAAAATGCCAAAATAATTAAAAAATACAAAAAACTAAAAATTAAAAAAAATAATTAAAAATACAAAAATAATTAAAAAATTAAAAAATAATTAAAAACACCAAAATTACAAAATAACTAAAATCACAAAAAAACACCCAAAAAACAATTCAAAAATTAAAAAAAAAATACCTAAAAACACTAAAAATTAAAAAATTAAAAATTAAAAAATACCTCAAAATACCAAAAATGCCAAAATACCAAAAAAATACCAAAAATTATATCAAAAATACCAAAATTAAAAAAATAAAATTAAAAAATACCTAAAAACACTAAAATTACAAAATAATCCTAAAAATACCAAAAATAAAACAAAATTAAAAATGCTGTAACACCAAAAATACCCAAATAAATACCTAAATAAAATACAAAATACAAAAAATACAAAAATACAAAAATACAAAATAACAAAAATACACTAAAATAAAAAACAAAAACACCAAAAATACCAAAAAACCAAAAATAACCAAAAAATTAAACAAAAAACAACCAAAAAATTAAAAAAAATTAAAATACCTAAAATAAAAATGTAACACCAAAATCATTAAAATACTAAAAATACCAAAATGCCAAAATAATTAAAAATACCAAAATTAAAAAACACCAAAAATACAAAAAATACCAAAAATTAAAAAATAAAAATAACTAAAATCACAAAAATTACCAAAATTACCCAAAAATACCCCAAAAATGACCATAAAATACCCCATACTCAAAAATACAAACCAAAATACCAAAATAAACCAAAAATACACCAATAATACCAAAATACCAAAATACCAACTAAAATACCTCCAAAATCTATACAACACCATACCTAACTATACATCACAAAACTACCAAAATTACCAAAAAATTATCCAAAATTAAATACTTAAAACACCAAATTTACACTTACACACACTCAAAATACCAAAATACCATTAAAACCACCAAAAATATATCAAAATTATTTGCACTCCAAAACTTTAAAACACCTAAAATCATTAAACTCAAAATTACCTAAAAACACCAAAACCAAAATACCAAATACCCCAACAATATATAATTAAAAAATACCCCCAAAATACCAAAAATACCTAAATCAATTAAAATACAATAAAAATTACCAAAAAATACAAACTACCTAAAACCCCTCTACCAATCAAAAAATACCAACAAATCACCAAAATCTAATAAAACTACCAAAATTAACAAAACTCCAAAAAAATCAAAAAATACCCAACCAAATCTACCAAAAATACCAAAAATTTTACACCAAAAATTTACCAATATTAGTAATACCAAAAATACCAAAATACACAAAAATAACCAAAAATAACCAAAAATCCAAAAAATTCAAACACCACAAATAATTACCAAAATTCTAATTAATTAAAAATACACCAAAAATAATTAAAAATACCGTTCATAATTCACACTAAAAATAACTAACACACCCAAAACTACTTAAACATACCAAAACTGTAAAACTACAAAAACACCAAAAATTTAAAATTTTACTAAAACTTCCCAAAACCAAACTACCATTAAAAATACCATTAAAAACAATCCAAAAAACACCTTAAAAATACCAAAAACACCAAAAACTATTAAAAACACCAAAAAACACCAAAAAATCAACCAAAACCAAAACACCAAAATTTAACCAAAAATTACACCAAGAATTATCACAAAAATACCTAAAATTTACCCACCAAAATACCACCAAACTATAAAAAATAACCTAAAACAACCGTTAAAACCTTAAAATTTTCCTAAAAATACCATTGAAAGATATTATCAAAACATACCATTAAAAATTTTTAAAAATTAAATTTACCAAAAACACTTAAAATTAAAACCACAAATAATTACCAAAACTACCTAAAATCACCAAAAATGACCCCAAACTACACCAAATTCCAATACTAAAACACCATCAAATAATTAAAAATCCCAAAAAAATACCAAAAAAATTAAAATACATAATTACAATTTAAAAATACCAAAATATACCAAAAATACCAAAAAATCTTAAAAAATACCAAAATACCACCACCAACAAAAAATTTAAAATTTATACCAAAAAAACCCCAAAAACACACAAAAAACACAAAATCATTCAACAAACATTAAAACAACAAAAAAAACCCAAAATACCCCTTAAAAATGTCAACTAAATTCAAAAATAACTAAAAAAAATTTATTAAAAAAAAAACTACCTTGAAAAATATTAAAAATACTTAAAAATATAAAAATTTAACACGAATTCCTAATACCAAAAATACCAAAAAACCCAAAAACTAAAAATTAACACCACCTAAAAACACCCCAAAATCACCTCAAAAATTACCAAAAACTACAAAATACTCACCAACAAAATTACAAACAAACCAAATTACAAAATACCAAAATTCAAAAATACCTGTATCTTTCAAAAAAATATTAAAACTAAAAAAAAATTGACCAAAAAACCAATGACCAAAATATTAAAAAATAAAAAAAAACGAAAAATACCCAAAAAAAAATAAACAATATAAAAAAAATACCAAAAATTAAAAACAATACAAAAATCCCAAAATAATACAAAAAAAAAAAATAACAAAAAATTAAAAAACTAAAAAAATTAAAAAAATACCAAAAATACCAAAAATCCCAAAAATTAAAAAAAAAACTACAAAAATACTCAAAATCACCCCAAAAATACCAAATTAAAAAACACCAAAAATAAAAAAATCTTAAAAAAATACAAAAATTCCCCAAAATAAAAATACCATCAAAAATACCAAAAAATACTAAAAAACCCAAAAAATACCAAAATTACCAATTAAAAACCCAAAATAAAATTTTAAAAATACCAAATAAAACAAAAATTCAAATAAATAATTACCAAAAAACCCAAAACAACACCAAAAAATACCAAAAAATACCAAAAAATCCAAAAAAATACCAAAAAAAAAATACCAAATAATTAAAAAAATATTTTAAAACAAAAAAATACTAAAAATTACCAAAACACCAAAAATACACAAAAATACCTCAAAAAATAACTTTTAAACCAAAAACCCTCAAAAAACTAAAAAAAACAAAAAAATTTTAAAAACAAAAATAAATTAAAAACAAACATAAAAAAAACAAAAAAATACTCAAAAATACAAAAAATACCAAAAAAAATTAAAAAATACAAAAATACAAAAAATACCAAAAAATCAAAAAATAAAAAAAATAAAAAATACCCAAAAAATAAAAAAAAAAATTAAATAAAAATAATAATAAAGATAAATACCAAAATTTAAAAAATACCCCAATATAATCCTAAAAAAACCAAAAAAAAAATTAAAAATATTAAAAAATACCAAAAATACCAAAAATACCAAAACTACCAAAGAATACAAAACTAAATTTAAAACACCAACCCAAAATTCAAACCCCCAACGTAAACACCAAAAAACGGACCAAAATTAAAATCAAAAATATCATAAAAATAACCAAAAAATACCCCAATTTAAAAAACCAAAAAATACCAAAAATAAAAACAAAAATACCAAAAAATACCACAAACTAACAAAAATAACCAAATACCAACAAATATACCAAAAAAAAAAACACCAATAATAAAAAATATAAAAATACAAAAAATACCAAAAATACCAAAAAACAAAAAAACCAAAAAATACCAAAATATCCAAAATACCAAAATCCAAAAATACCAAAATAATAAAAAAATACCACAAATTAAAAATACCAAAAAAAACCCCTACAAATCCCAAAACAATTTAAAAACCAATAATATTAAAAATACCAAAATAAAAAAACACCAAAAATCACCAAAAAAACTCAAAAAATAAAAACTCCAAAAATACCCCAAAACCCAAAAATACCAAAAAAATAAAATACCAAAAATACCAAAAAAATTATTAAAAATACCCAAATTTAAAGTAAAAACCCAAAAATACTAAAAAAAAAACCAAAATACTACCAAAAACTACCAAAAAATAAAAAAAAATATCAAAATTAAAAAATACCAAAAAATACTATAAAAAATAAAATTAAAAAATACCAAAAATTAGTTAAAAAAAAAAACCAAAAAATCAAAAAAACCAAAAAAATCCACAAAACACCAAAAAATTACAAAAAACTACCAAAAAATTTAAAATTACAAAAAATACAAAAAAATACCAAAAATACACTAAATAAAAAATACCAAAATTTAAAAAACATCATAAAATCAAAAACACCAAAACTAAAACCAAAAAATCAAAAAAAAAACCAAAAATACCAATATAAATAAAAAACCTAATAAAAATACCAAAAAACCAAATAACAAAAATACCAAAAAAAAACCCCAAAAAATAAAAAAATACCAAAAAATACCAAAATATAAATTAAAATAATTAAAAATATAAAATAAAATATAAATAAATCAAAAACCAAATAAAAAAGACTCAAAAAATACCAAAAATACCAAAACCCCAAAAAATACCAAAAATACCCCAATTTAAACTACACCCAAAAATTAACCAAAACCAAATATAAAAAAAACACCAAAACTAAAAAACACCAAAAAACCCAAATATAAAAAAAAATAAAAATACCAAAAATAAAAAATCTACCAAAAATACCAAAAATACCAAAATTTTACAAAAATTTAAACCAAAATTAAAAATACCAAAAATACCTAAAACTCCAAAACCACCAAATATACCAAAAAATACCAATAAACCAAAAAACCAAAATACCAAAAAAAATCAAAAATAATAAAATACCAAAAAAACTCACAAAAATACCTAAAAATAATTAAATTAAATCTGAAAAATTCAAAAATATTAAAAAATGAAAACTACCAAAAATTCCAAAAAAAACCAAAATAAAAAATAATAAAATACCAAAAAATAACAAAACAAACCACCAAAAAAATTAAAATACCTAAAACAGTAACACCAAAAAATACCAAAAAAATACCAAAATTTTAACCCAAAACCAAAAATTAAAACTAAAAACAACACCAAAAACAAAAAATACCAAAAATACCTCCACAACAAAAAAATAAAATTAAAAAATCACAAAAATAATAAAATTTTAAAAAAAACCAAAAAAAATAACAAAATAAAAAAATACCAACAAATACCAAAACACCTAAAACCAAATAAACCCAAAAAACTAAAAATACCCAAAACTACCCAAAATTCCTAAAAACACTAAAATACCAAAAATACCAAAATTTAAAAATAAAAATACCAAACAAAAATCTAAAAAGACTTTAAACAAAAACACCAAAATTAAAAATACCAAAAAAACAACAAAATAACCCCAAAATTAACCAGGGAAGGACAAAATACTAACATTAACAAAAACAATATCCAAAATACCAAAATAAGAAAAACTTTAAAAATTTTAAAAAAATACCAAAATTTAAAAAACTAAAACTACCAAAAATAAATAAACATACAAAAAAAATTAAAAAATACACAAAAACCAAAAAATACAAAATCCTAAAAAATACCAAAATTAAAAAAACACCAAAAACACCCAAAAATACAACAAAATACTTAAACCAAAAATACACCAAAATTTAAAAAAAATCAAAAATACAAACAATAATTAAAATAAAAAATACCAAAATAACCAAAAAAAAAAAAACAAAAAATACCAAAATACCAAAAAAAAAAATACCAAAATAGCTAAATAAAAAATACCAAAAACCAAAAAACCAAAAAAAATACCTAAAAATACCAAAAATACCAAAAAATACCCAAATAATAAAACAAAAAATACAAAATTTTACTCAAAAATAAAAATACAAAAACTCCCAAAAATACATAAATAATACCAAAAGACAACCAAAAAATCTTAAAAAACACCAACCCAAAAACCAAACCAACCAAAAAAAAAAAAAAAAATTAAAAAATACAAAAAATACCTAAAACTCCCAAAAAATTAAAAATTAAAAAACTAAAAAATAAATAAAAAAATTAAACCTTTAAAAACCACCAAAAGAACACTTAAAATACCAAAATTTAAAAATAAACAAAATCAAAAATACCAAAAATACCAAAAATTTAAAAAACAAAAAAAAAATAAAAAAAAAAATATAAAAATCAAATAAAAACATAAAAATGAAATAAAACAACCAACAAAAAAAAAACACCAAAACCAAAAAATACCAAAAATACCACAAAATTACCAAAATTTTCATTAAATAAAATAAAAATACCAAAAAACAAAAACACACAAGAAAACCATAAAACCACAATACCACCAATAATTACCAACTTTTAAAATCATAAAATACCAAAAATTACCAAAAAATACCCAAAAATACCAAAAAATACCAACAAATTACAAAAAAACTAAAAATCACCAAAAACACCTAAAATACCAAAAAATACCAAAAACCTAAAAATAAAAACTAAAAAAATACCAAAAATCTAAAATTTAAAAACAAATTAAAAACCAAAAATACAAAAATACCCTAAAACCAAAAAATACCCAAAAAAATTAAAAAAACAAAAAACACTAAAAATTAACACACAAAAACACAAAAATACCAAAAATACCCAAAAAAAAAAAAATTAAAAAAAAAAATTAAAAAACCAAAAAAACCAAAAATACCAAAACATTTAAAAACAAAAAAAAAACCAAAATTATAAAAAACCAAAACTAAAAATAAAAAATTTTAAAAATACCAAAATAATTAAAAATAATTAAAACTTATTAAACTAACAAATACTAAAAAATTACCAAAAAACCCCAAAAAAAACCCAAAATTTAATTTAATACCAAAAAAACCAAAAATTTAAAAAAAAAAATACCAAAAATACCACAAAATTCAAAAATACCAAAAAAATACCAAAAATCAAAAAATTAAAAAACCTAAAAACCCCAAAAAAATCCAAAAATACCAAAACACCAAAAATAACAAAAACCAAAAAAAATTTAAAAAATTAAAAAAAACAATCAAAAATACCAAAAATACTAAAAATATATAATACAAAAAATACACCAAAAATACCAAAAATTTCATTAAAAATTCCACAAAAACACCAAAAATAATTAAAAAAACAACTACCCCAACAAAACTAAAATTACCAAAAACCTAAAAACAAAATACCAAAAATCAACCAAAAAATACCCCAAAATATTCAAAACAATACCAAAAATCACAAACACCCAAAAAACCAAAAATACCAAAAAAACACCAAAAAATTACCCAAAAACCAAAAAACCCAAAAAAAAAAAAACCCAACAAACCAAAAAACCAAAAAACCCAAAAACACCACAAAAACCAAAAAAAACCCAAAAAAATTAATAAAAACTCAAAAACCCCAAAATATATCAAAAAAAAAAAAAAAAAATCACACAAAAACACCAAAAAATTTAAAAATAAACAAAAAAACAAAAATTAAAAATACAAAAAATATAAAAAATAACCAAATATAACCAAAAATACCAAATAAAAAATCCAAAAATTAAAAAAAATACAATAAAATACCAAAAAAAATACCCAAAAATTAAAATACAAAAACACCAAAAAATACCAAAAAATAACCACTAAAATCAAAAAACCTAAAAAAAACCCTAAATATCCAAAAATAACCAAAAAATATCCAAAACAACAAAAAAAAACAAAAAAAATCAAAAACTAAATATACCAAAATACCAAAAATACACCAAATTTAAAACACTTAAAATATACCAAAAAAACTGAACCTTAAAATACCAAAAATACAAAATAATACCAAAAAAAACACAAAAAACCAAAAATTATCAAAAACACTAAAAAACACCAAAAAAAAAAAAAATCCAAAAAATACCAAAAATACCAAAAAAATCAAAAATACCAAAAAATACAAAAATACAAAAATAAAAACACCAAAAAATAACAAAAATAACACAATAAAAAAAATAATAAAAAAAACACCCAAAAATACCAAAAATACCAAAATACTAAAAATACCAAAAACAACAAAAAATACCAAAAATAATTAAAAATACCAAAAAAAAAAAAAATCCCAAACAAAAAAAATACCAAAAAAACCAAAAATAAAAAAAATAAAAAAAAATAAAAAAAATAAAAAAAATACAAAAAAAAAAAAATACCAAAAATACAAAAAATAAAAAAAAAATACCAAAAACAAAAAATACCAACACCAAAAATACCCAAAAAACACCAAAAAAAACAAAATAACAAAAACACAACAAAAAACAAAAATACCAAAAAAACCAAAAAATACAAAAAATACCAAAAAAAA
This sequence comes from Drosophila parabipectinata, assembly GCA_018153455.1. Taxonomy (NCBI): domain Eukaryota; kingdom Metazoa; phylum Arthropoda; class Insecta; order Diptera; family Drosophilidae; genus Drosophila; species Drosophila parabipectinata. The sequence goes on from JAECYA010000065.1 coordinate 21,140, forward strand.
AAAAAAAAAATTTTAAACAAACCAAAAACCACAAAAACAAAACACAAAACACCCAAAAAACAAAAATAATTCAACACCAAAAATACAAAATAACCAAAAATTAAAAAAACCCAAAAATACCAAAAACAACTAAAAAAAAAAAATACCAAAAAACAAAAAATAAAAACACCAAAAAAAACTAAAAACAAACTCAAAACACAAAAATACCAAAAAATAAAACTAAAATTAAAAATAAAAAAAAACCAAAAATACCAAAAAATCACAAAAATACCAAAACACCAAAATAAAAAAACCCCCCAACAACCCCTAAAAATACCCAAAAATAACAAAAATAAAAAATTAAACAACAAAACAAACATAAAAAACTAAAAAATACCAAACTAAAAATACCAAAAATAAAAAAAAAACAAAAAATCAAAAACTACCAAAAACACCAAAAACTCCCAAAACACAAAAAATACCAAAAAAATTAAAAAAAACAAAAAACCCAAAAATACCCAAAAAATAAAAAAATAAAACCCAAAAATCAAAAAATACCAAAAAAAACCAAAAATAAAACACCAAAAAACACCAAAAATACCCAAAAATACCAAAAAACCCCCTAAAACACACCAAAAATACCAAAAAACAAATAAAAAATAACAACAATAAATAAAAAAATTTAAAAAAAAAACAAAAATATTAAAAAACAAAAATACCAAAAATCCCATAAAATACCCAAAAATACCAAAATTAATTAAAAATACCAAAATACTAAAATACCAAATATTCCAAATTAAAAATTAAAAAATACCAAAAAATACCCAAAACATCAACAAAAAAACCAAAAATACCCAAAAAACACCAAAAATACAAAATACCAAAAACACCAAAAATAATTAAAACAAAAAAATAAAAATACCAAAAATAACCAAAAATAACAAAATACAAAAAAAATACCAAAAAAACAACAATTAAAAAATAACAAAAATACAAAAATACCAAAAAACTCAAAAATACCAAAATACCCAAAAACTAACAAAAATCCAAAATACCAAAAAATATAAAAAAAACCATAAAAATACCAAAAATACCAAAATTCCAAAAATTTAAAAATCAAAAAAACCAAATTTAAAAATACCCAAAACACCAAAACTAACAAAATAACTAAATAAAAAAACCAAAAATTCAAAAAAATACCAAAAAAACAAAAAATAACTAAAAAATACAAAAAACTACAAAAAATACAAATAAAAAAACATCAAAAACCAAAAAAACAAAAAAAACACCAAATAAAAAATTAAAAAAACCTAAATTAAATAAAAAATCTAAAATAAAAAAATACCAAAAAATACCAAAATACTTCTCAAAATACCAAAATTACAAAAATACCAAAAAAATTAAAAAACAAAAAAAAAAACAAAAAAAAATAAAAAAAACCCAAAAAAACCAAAAATACCAAAAAAACCAAAAAAATCAAAACACCAAAAAATACAAAAAAAATAAAACAAAAAACCAAAAATAACAAAAAAAACAAAAACATAAAATACCAAAAATACAAAAAACACCAAAAATACCAAAAAAAAACAAAAATAACCAAAAAAAATTAATAAAAAAACCAAAATCACAAAAAAATAAAAAATACCAAAAAATTAAAAAAATATCAAAAATCAAAAAAACAAAAACACCACCAAAAAACAATTTACCAAAAATCAAAAATTCCAAAATACCAAAAAAATAACAAAACTTAAAAAAATACCAAAAATACCAAAAAAAAAAAAATAAAACCAAAAATAACTAAAAATACCAAAAATTCAAAAAATACAAAAAAATACAAAAAAATACAAAAAATAAAAAAACACCAAAAATTCAAAAATACCAAAAAAAATACCAAAAATCCAAAAATACAAAAAACCAAAAAAAATAAAATACCAAAATACCAAAAAAATTACCAAAAATACCAAAAATACCTAATAAATCCCAAAAACAAAAATATAAAATACCAAAATTAATAAAAATACCCAAAAAACCAAAAACTAAAAAAATACCTAAAAAAAAATCCAAAAATAATAAAAACTAAAAATCAAAAATACCAAAAAATACAAAAATACCAAAAATACTAAAAAATCCAAAAAAAAAAAAATCAAAAATCAAAAAACACCAAAAATACAAAACAAAAAAATCAAAAAATACTAAAATACAAAAAAAATAAAAAACCCAAAAATACCAAAAAAGTAAAAAAAAAATAAAAAACACCAAAAAAAAACAAAAAAAAACTAAAAATAACCCAAAAATACACCAAAAACACCAAAAATAACCAATAAAATACCAAAAAATAAAAAATAAATAAAACATTACAAAAATACAAATACTAAAAAAAAAAAAAATTTAAAAAAAAAACCAAAAAAATAAATAAAAATACCAAAAAAAAACCAAAAAAACCAAAAAATACCAAAAATAATAAAAAAATACCAAAAATATAAACAAAAAATTAAAACACTAAAAAATACCAAAAAAAAAAAAAAACCAAAAAATACCAAAAAATTAAAAATTACAAAAAACCAAAAATACCAAAAATACCAAAAATCCCCAAAAATACCAAAAATACCCAAAAACCTTAAAAAAACACAAAATCACCAAAAATACCAAAAATACAAAAACAAAATACAAAAAATACCAAAAATACCAAAAAATACCAAAAAAAATACCAAAAAATAAAAAAATACCTAAAAATACCAAAAATACCAAAAAACTTAAAAATACAAAAAATACAAAAACACCAAAAATACTAAAATAATTAAAAATACCAAAAAAACCAAAAATACCAAAAAACCACAAAATACCAAAAAATACCAAAAAATACACTAAAAATACCAAAAAATACCAAAAACAAAATACCAAAAATTATTAAAATCCAAAAAAAAAATAATATAACACCAAAAATACTAAAAATACCAAAATAACCAAAAATACCCAAATAATACAAAAAAAATTTTTAAAAAAATCCTAAAATTAAAAAATACCAAAAAACACCAAAAAAACCTAAAAATACCAAAAATTACAAAAAACAAAAAATAACTAAAAAATTAAAAATACATATAAAAATAATAAAAATCCAAAAATAAAAACCAAAAAAAAAAACAAAAAACCACCAAAAAAAACCAAACAAACAAAAATACAAAAAATAACAAAAAAATTAAAAATAAAATTATAAATATCAAAAAAACAAAAAATACCAAAAATATTAAAAATACCAAAAACAACCAAAAAAAAAACAAAATAAACACTAAAAAGAAACAAAAATACCAAAAATACAAAAAATACCATAAAATACACAAAACTCAAAAAACCAAAAATAAAAATCCAAAAAATTTACCAAAAATACCCAAAAAACCAAAAAAAAAAACCCAAAAATAAAAAAAAAAACATTAAAAATACCAAACAAAAAAACAAACTCAAAATACCCAAAAAATACCAAAAACCTTAAATAAAACACCAAAATAATAAAAACTCAAAAAAACTTAAATACAAAATACCAAAAAAAACCAAAAAAAAAAAACCAAAAATAAAAAAAATTAAAAAAAACACCAAAAACTAAAAACATCCAAAAAAAAAAAAATACCAAAAATACACCAAAATTACCAAAAACATCAAAAATAACCAAAAAATACCAAAAATACAAAAATAAAACCCAAAAACCAAAAAACCAAAAATACCAAAAAAAAATAAACAAAAAAAAAAAAAAATAAATAAAAAATACCAAAAAATAAAATAAAAAATCAAAAAACCAAAAAAATAAAAATACCAAAATTAAAAACAAAAATACCAAAAAATACCAAAAACCCCAAAAATACAAAAAATACAAAAAATCCAAAAATACCAAAAAATAAAAAAAAAACAAAACTAAAAAAATACCCAAACTACAAAATTACCAAAAAAAATAAAAAAATACCCAAAAAAACCCAAAAATACCAAAAATACCAAAATTAAAAATCCCAAAAAAACCAAAAAATAAAAAAAACCAAAAACAAAAAAACCCAAAAAAAAAAAAACACCAAAAATAAAACAAAAAATCCAAAAAACAAAAAAATACCCAAAAAATAAAAAAATACCAAAAATACAAAAAATACCAAAAAAAAAAAAAACACCCCAAAACACCAAAAAAATACAAAAAAAAATAACAAAAATTAAAAATAAAAAAAACACCAAAAACCCAAAAAAAATTAAAAAAAACAAAACTTAAAAATACCAAAAATAATAAAAAAAAAAAAAACAAAATAACCCTAAAAATAATAAAAATACCAAAAATACCAAAAATACCAAAACATAAACCAAAAATACAAAAACCAAAATTAATTAAAAAATACAAAAAATAAAAAAAACCAAAAAATACCAAAAATAACCAATTCAAAACACAAAAACTAAAAACCCCAAAAAATACCAAAAAACACCAAAAATAATTAAAAAATCATAAAAATACCTAAAAATACCAAAAAAATACCAAATAAAAAATACCAAAAAATACCAAAAAATCACAAAAATAAAAAACCACTAAAAATACAAAAAAAAAAAAAATTAAAAAAAAAAAAATACCAAAAAAATACAAAAAAAACCAAAAAAACAAAAAAACAATAAAAAATAACAAAAAATACCAAAAAACCAAAATACCAAAAATACAAAAAACACAAATAAAAACTAACAAAAAAAAAAAATACCAAAATAACCACAAAAACAAAAAAAAAAAAATCAAAAACCCCCAAAAATAAAAAAAATTACCAAAAATAAAAAAATACCAAAAATACCAAAAATTCCAAAAATAACAAAAAAACCAAAAAAACCAAAAAACACCAAAAAAATCCAAAAAATACCAAAAATACCAAAACACCAAAAAACAAAAATAACTAAAAATAATAAAAATACCAAAATTAAAAAATACCAAAAATACCACAAAACTCCAAAAATACCAAAAAATACCAAAACAAAAAACCAAAAATACAAAAATCAAAACAATAAAAAAACAAAAAACAAAAAAACAATCAAAAAATATCAAAATAAAATATAAAAATCAAAAATTACAAAACTTAAAAATACCAAAAACACCAAAAAAACCACTTAAAAATCCAAAAAAATTAAAAAAAACCAAAAAATACCAAAATACCAAAAATACCCAAAACACCCCCCAAAAAATAAAAAATACCAAAAATACCAAAAAATAAAAAAATACAAAATACCAAAAATAAAAAAAAAAAATTAAAAAATTAAATAAAAATACCAAAAACTAAAAAAACAAAAAATACACAAAAATACAAAAAATAATTAAAATACCACAATTAAAAATACCAAAAAAATTAAAAAAATAAAAAAATACAAAAACTACTAAAAAATACCAAAAATACCAAAAAATACCAAAAAACCAAAAAATAACAAAAAATACCAAAAATACCACAAAACACAACAAAATAAAAAATACCAAAAAACAAAAAATAAAAAAAAAACTCAAAAAATACAAAAATTAACCAAAACTACCCCAAAAAATTACCAAAAATACCAAAAATACAAAAATACCCCCCAAAAACCAAAAATAACAAAAAAATAAAAATACCAAAAATACCAAAAAAATAAAACAAAAAACCAAAAAAACAAAAAAAAAAAAAATAATTAAAACCCCCAAAAAATACCAAAAATACCAAAAAATACAAAAAACACCAAAAAAATACCAAAAAAAAAAAAAAACCAAAAATACAAAAAATCAAAAAAAACAAAAACAAATACAAAACTAAAAAAAATTAAAACCAAAAAAATAATAAAAAAATACCAAAAAATACCAAAAAATACAAAAAATACCAAAAACACCAAAAATACCAAAAATACTAAAAAAAACTAAAAAATACCAAAAATACCAAAAACACAAAAAAAAAAAATAAAAATACCAAAAATACCAAAAACATCCAAAAATACCAAAAAAATACCCCAAAAATTAAAAAATACCAAAAAAAAAAAACACCAAAAAACAACAAAAATAAAAAAAATACCAAAAAAAAAACCAAAAAATAAAAAAACAAAAAAATAAAAAAAAAACCAAAAAACAAAAAATTACAAAAACCAAAAAAAAAAAAAAAAATAAAAAACACCAAAAAATACAAAAATAACAAAACACCAAAAAAACCAAAAATACCAAAAACACCCAAAAAATACCCAAAAAAACTAAAAAATACAACTAAAAATTAAAAAAATACAAAAATAAAAAAAAATACCAAAAATACCAAAAATACCAAAAATACCAAAAAACCAAAAAATACCAAAAATAAAAAAAAACCCCAAAAAACAAAAACCCACAAAACCAAAAAATTAAAAACACAAAAAATACCAAAAAAATAACAAAAATAAAAAAACAAAAATACCAAAAAAAAATACAAAAATACCAAAAATACCAAAAATACCAAAAATACCAAAAAAAATAAAAATACTAAAAAATACCAAAAAACCAAAAAACAAAAATACCAAAATTACAAAAACCTAAAAAACAAAAAAACCAAAAAATACCAAAAACTAAAAAAAAAAAAAAAAAAAATTAAAAATACCAAAAAATACCAAAAATAAAAAAAACAAATTAAAAAACACTAAAAAAAATACACAAAAAATAAAAAAAAATATCAAAAACTCAAAAATAACAAAAATACTAAAAATACCAAAAAATACCCAAAAATACCAAAAAAACTAAAAAAAAAAATAAAAATATAAAAATACAAATAAACCAAAAAAACCAAAAAAACCAAAAAAAATATCCAAAAAACACCAAAAAAACCAAAAAAAATTCCAAAAATACAAAAAATAAAAAAAAATACCAAAAATACCAAAAAATACAAAAAAATTCAAAAATACTAAAAAATACAAAAAAAACCAAAAAACCCAAAAAATACAAAAAAATAAAAAAAAAAAAAAAAAACAAAAAAACCCAAAAAAAAATTACAAACCAAAAATACCAAAAAATAAAAAAAAAAAAAAACCAAAAAAACACCAAAAAATCCAAAAAATACCAAAAATACCAAAATAAAAAAAACACCAAAAATACAAAAAAAAAAACAAAAATAAAAAAAAAACCAAACCAAAAAAACCAAAAATAACAAAAAATCCAAAAAAAAAAAAATAAAAAAACCAAAAAAAAAAAAACCAAAAAATTAAAAAACCAAAAAATAAAAAAAATTACCAAAAAAACCAAAAATACCAAAAAATACAAAAATACAAAAATAAAACAAAAATACCAAAATTTAAAATTCAAAAAATACCAAAAAATAACAAAAACACAAAAACTAAAAAAAACCACAAAAACTAAAAAAATACAAAAAATACCAAAAAAATAAAAAAAAAAAAAAAAACCAAAACACCAAAAAATCAAAAATACAAAAAAAAAAAAAAAAAAATAAAAAAATACCAAAAACACCAAAAATACCAAAAAAAAAAACAATTAAAAATACAAAAATACCAAAAATACCAAAAATACTAAAAACCAAAAAACCCAAAAATACCAAAAAACCCCAAAAAAACAAAAAAATAAAATAAAAAAAATAAAAAAAAATTAAAAATCCAAAACACCAAAAACACCAAAAAATACCAAAAAACCTAAAAAAAAAAAAAAATCATTAAAAATAAAAACAAAACACCAAAAAAAACAAAAAACACCAAAAAATCAAAACAACAAAAAAAAAAAACCAAAAAAAACCAAAACCACCAAAAAAACACCAAAAAAAAAAAAAAAAAAAATACCAAAAATAACAAAAAACCCCCAAAAAATTAAAAATACCCAAAAAATACCAAAAATACCCAAAAATACAAAAAATTCAAAAATAAAAAAATACCAAAAAAAAAAAAAAACACCAAAAAAACAAAAAAAAATACAAAAATCCCAAAAAATTAAAAAACACCAAAAAACACAAACAAAAAAATAAAAAATACAAAAAATACATAAAAAATACCTCCAAAAATACCAAAAATACCAAAAAAATCAAAAAAAATACCAAAAAAAAAAAACTAAAAAAACCAAAAAATACCAAAAAATACAAAAAACAAAAAAATAAAAAACACAAACTAAAAAATAAAAAATACAAAAATACAAAAAAAAAATACCAAAAATACCAAAAATCCAAAAAATAAAAAAACAAAAATACCTAAAAACACCAAAAAACAAAAAAATACAAAAAAATACAAAAATACAAAAAAAAAAAAAACCAAAAATAAAAAATACCAAAAAAAAAAATTACAAATAATACAAAAACACAAAAAATACCAAAAAAAAAAAAAAAAAAAAAAAAATAAAAAAATACAAAAAATACCAAAAATACCAAAAAAAAAAAATACAAAAAAACACCAAAAAATACCAAAAATACCAAAAAAAAAAAAAATAAAAAAAAATACCAAAAATACCAAAAATACAAAAAAACCCAAAATCCAAAAAATACCAAAAACCAAAAATAAAAAATACCAAAAAACCAAAAATAACTAAAAAAACAAAAAAAAACAAAATAAAAAATACCAAAAATATAAAAATACCAAAAAATAAAAAAAACCAAAAAAAAAAAACCCAAAAAATCCAAAAAAAACCAAAAAAAATTAAAAAAAAAACAAAAAATAAAAAAATACCAAAAACAAAAAATACCAAAAAATCCAAAAAACAAAAAAAAAAAAATAAAAAAATACAAAAAATACAAAAAAATACCAAAAAATACCAAAATACCAAAAATCAAAAAAAAACCAAAAAAAAAAACAATAAAAATACCAAAAAAAAAATAAAAAAAACCAAAAAAAAAAAATAAAAAAAAAAACCAAAAAATACAAAAAAAAAAATACCAAAAAAATACCAAAAAATACCAAAAAATAAAAAAACACCAAAAATACCAAAAAAACAAAAATACCCAAAAAAACAAAACAAAAAAAAACCAAAAATACCAAAAAAACCAAAAAACCCAAAAAAAAAAAAACAAAAAAAATAAAAAATAACAAAAAAATCCAAAAAACAAAAAAAACAAAAAACAAAAAAAAAACCAAAAATAAAAATACAAAAAACAAAAAAAACAAAAAATACCAAAAAATCAAAAAAAAATACCAAAAAACAAAAAAAAAAAAAAAAATACAAAAATACAAAAATAAAAAAAATACCAAAAAATACCAAAAATAAAAAAAATACCAAAAAATTAAAAATACAAAACCCCAAAAAACACAAAAAAAACCAAAAAAAACAAAAAAAAATAAAAAAATACCAAAAAAAAAAAAATACAAAAAACCAAAAATAAAAAAAAACCAAAAAATACAAAAAAAAAAAAAATACAAAAAAACACAAAAAATAAAAAAAATACAAAAAATACCAAAAAATACCAAAAAACACAAAAAATAAAAAAACCAAAAAAAAAAAAAAATAAAAAATACAAAAAACAAAAATACAAAAAATAAAAAAACAAAAAATACCAAAAAATACCAAAAAATACCAAAAATACAAAAAAAAAAAAATACCAAAAAACACAAAAAACACAAAAAAAAAAAAAAAAACCAAAAAACAAAAAAAAAACAAAAAACCAAAAAATACCAAAAACAAAAAAATCCCAAAAAACCAAAAAACCAAAAAACAAAAATAAAAAAATTCAAAAATACCAAAAATACCAAAAAAAACCAAAAAATAAAAAAACCAAAAAATACAAAAATAACAAAAAAATTAAAAAACCAAAAAAAAATACTAAAAAATACAAAAATTTAAAAAAATACAAAAAAATAAAAAAATACCAAAAAACAAAAAAAAAAACCAAAAATACAAAAAATACCAAAACACAAAAAAAAAAAAAAAAACCAAAAATACTAAAAAAATACCAAAAAAAAAAAAAACAAAAAATACCCAAAAAAAACTAAAAAAATTAAAAAAAACCAAAAATACCAAAATTAAAAAACTCCAAAAATAACAAAATTAAAAAACCAAAAATACCAAAAAATACCAAAAATACAAAAAAACAAAAAATACCAAAAAAAAAAATACTAAAAATACCAAAAAAACAAAAAATACAAAAAACAAAAATACCAAAAAAATTAAAAAAAACCAAAAATACAAAAAAATACAAAAAACCAAAAAAAAAAAATACAAAAAATAAAAAATAAAAATACCAAAAATAAAAAAATACCAAAAAAAAAATAAAAAAATAAAAATACAAAAAAACAAAAATACCAAAAATACCAAAAAAATAAAAAAAAATAAAAATAAAAAAATACCAAAAAATACCAAAAAAATACAAAAAATACAAAAATACCAAAAATACCAAAAAATACAAAAAAAATACCAAAAAAATAAAAAATACCAAAAAATTAAAAAAAAAAAAACAAAAAATACAAAAATACAAAAAACTAAAAAACCAAAAAAAAAAAAAAACAAAAAAAAAAAAAAACAAAAATATAATTAAAAATACCAAAAATACCAAAAAAAAACAAAAAAATACAAAAAATCAAAAAAATAAAAAAAATACAAAAAACCAAAAAACTAAAAATAAAAAAAATACCAAAAAATTACCAAAAATAAAAAAAAAAATTAAAAAATACCAAAAATACCAAAAAATACAAAAAACAAAAAAAACCAAAAAACAAAAAAAACAAAAAAATAAAACAAAAATACCAAAAAACCAAAAAACCAAAAATACCAAAAAACCAAAAAAAAAAAAAAAAATACCAAAAAATACCAAAAATACAAAAAAACCAAAAAACACCCAAAAAACCAAAAAAAAAAAATAAAAACAAAAAATACCAAAAAATACCAAAAATACCAAAAATACAAAAATACCAAAAAAAACAAAAACAAAAATACCAAAAAAAAAAACACAAAAATAAAAAAAAAAAAATATAAAAATACAAAAACTAAAAAAAAAACAAAAATACCAAAAAATTAAAAATACCAAAAATACCAAAAATACAAAACAAAATACCAAAAATACCAAAAAATAACCAAAAATACCAAAAAATAATCAAAAAAACACAAAAATACCAAAATACCAAAAAATAAAAAATACCAAAAATACAAAACCAAAAAAACCAAAAAACAAAAAAAAATAAAAAATAATCCAAAAAAACTAAAAAAACCTAAAAAAATACCAAAAAATACTAAAAAAATACCAAAAATACCAAAAAATAACAAAAAATACCAAAAAAACAAAAAACCAAAAAATACCAAAAATACAAAAAAAACCAAAAACACCAAAAAACAAAAAATAAAAAAAAAAACAAAAAAAAAACAAAAAAATCAAAAATACCAAAAAAAAATCAAAAAAAAAAAAAAATACCAAAAAAACAAAAAAATAACAAAAAACCAAAATAAAAAAATACCAAAAAACCAAAAAAAAAAAAATACCAAAAACCAAAAAAAAAAAAAAAAAAAAATACCAAAAATACAAAAAATACCAAAAATACCAAAAAACAAAAAACCAAAAAAAAAAAAAAAAAAAACAAAAAAATAACCAAAAAAACCAAAAAATACCAAAAATACCAAAAATACAAAAAAAATACCAAAAAAACCAAAAATACCAAAAATTACAAAAAAAAATTAAAAAATAACAAAAAAACAAAAAAACAAAAAAAACACCAAAAAAAAACAAAAAAACAAAAAACAAAAAAATACAAAAAAAAAATAAAAATTAAAAATACCAAAAAAAAACCAAAAAATACAAAAATACAAAAAAATACAAAAATACAAAAAACACCAAAAACACCAAAAAAAACAAAAAACAAAAAAAAAAAAAAAAAAAAAAAAATAAAAAAAATACCAAAAAAATTAAAAATACCAAAAATACAAAAAAACCAAAAATACACAAAAAACCCAAAAATAAAAAAAACAAAAAATACAAAAAATAAAAAAAAATAAAAACCAAAAAAAACCAAAAAAAAACCAAAAAATAAAAAAAAAAAAAAAAAAAAAAAAACAAAAACACCAAAAATACCAAAAATACCTAAAAAATACAAAAATTTAAAAATAACCCAAAAATTAAAAAAAAAAACCAAAAAAACAAAAAAATAATAAAAATACCAAAAAAAAAAAAAAAACCAAAAAAATACCAAAAAAAAAAAAAAAAAACCAAAAAATACAAAAAATACCAAAAAAAAAAAAAAAAATACAAAAAAAAAAAAACCAAAAAAAACAAAAATAAAAAAACCAAAAAAAATACAAAAATACCAAAAATACCAAAAATACCAAAAAAAACCAAAAAATACAAAAAAATAAAAAACTAAAAAAAAAAAAATAAAAAATACCAAAAAACCAAAAAAAACCAAAAAAAATAAAAAAAACCAAAAAATAAAAAAAATAAAAAAAAAAAAAAAAAAAAATCAAAAAACCAAAAATAAAAAAAAAATACAAAAAAACAAAAACAAAAAATACCAAAAATACAAAAAAAACCAAAAAATACCAAAAAAAAAAAATACCAAAAACACAAAAAATTAAAAAAAACCAAAAAAACAAAAAAATACAAAAAATACCAAAATAAAAAACCAAAAAAAAATAAAAAAAATACAAAAAATACCAAAAATACCAAAAATAAAAAAAAATAAAAAAACAAAAATACCAAAAATTTAAAAATAAAAAAATAAAAATACCAAAAAAATACCAAAAAAATAACCAAAAAACTCAAAAATACCAAAAATACCAAAAAATAACAAAAATACCAAAAAATACCAAAAATAAAAAAAAAAAAAAATACCAAAAAATACCAAAAATAAAAACAAAAAAAAAAAAACAAAAAAATACCAAAAACACCAAAAAAAAAAAAAACCAAAAAAAAAAAAATACAAAAATACCAAAAAATACCAAAAAAATAACAAAAATAAAAAAAAAATACAAAAAAAAATACAAAAAATACCAAAAACACCTAAAAAAAAAAAAAAAATAAAAAAAACCAAAAAACAAAAAAAAAAAAACCCAAAAAAAAAATCAAAAAAATACAAAAAAATTAAAAATAATAAAAAATACCAAAAAATACCAAAAAATAATTAAAAAAATACAAAAAATATAAAAATACCAAAAAAACTAAAAAACAAAAAAAAAATACCAAAAATAAAAAAACAAAAAAAATAATTAAAAATACAAAAATACCAAAAATACAAAAATCCAAAAATACAAAAAATACCAAAAAACAAACAAAAAATACCAAAATACAAAAATACAAAAAAATACAAAAAAATCCCAAAAATACCAAAAATACCAAAAAAATAAAAAAATAAAAAAAATACAAAAAAACCAAAAAATACTAAAAACAAACAAAAAAAATACCCAAAAATACCAAAAATACCCAAAAAAAAAAAAAAATAAAAAAAACCAAAAATACCAAAAAATTCAAAAATACCAAAAAAATAAAAAAATACCAAAAAAACCAAAAAACACCAAAAATAATAAAAATACAAAAAACCAAAAATAAAAAAAAAAAAAACTAAAAAACCAAAAATACCAAAAAAACCAAAAAACAAAAAAAAAAAAATTAAAAACCAAAAATAAAAAAATACAAAAAATACCAAAAATACAAAAAAATAAAAAAATACAAAAAATACAAAAAAAAAACAAAAAAATACAAAAATCAAAAAAAAAATACCAAAAAACACCAAAAAATACAAAAAAAAAAAAATACCAAAAATAAAAAAAACCAAAAACACCAAAAACAAAAACACCAAAAAATACCAAAAAATACAAAAAATACCAAAAAACCAAAAAAAATTAAAAAATAAAAACCAAAAAATACCAAAAAACCAAAAAAACCAAAAAAAAACCAAAAAACAAAAAAATAAAAAAACAATAAAAATACCAAAATACAAAAAATACCAAAAAATACCAAAAAACCAAAAATACCAAAAAAAAAAAAAAAAACCAAAAATACCAAAAATACAAAAATACAAAAAAATACCAAAAAAAAACAAAAAAATATTTAAAAAACCAAAAATACCAAAAAAAATACCAAAACCAAAAAATTAAAAAAACCAAAAAATACAAAAAAACAAAAAAACCAAAAAAAAAAAAAAAAAAAAATCAAAAAAACCAAAAAACCAAAAATACCAAAAATACCAAAAAATACCAAAAATACCAAAAAATTAAAAAATACCAAAAAATACCAAAATAAAAAAAACCAAAAAAAAAAACAAAAATACCAAAAAATTAAAAATAAAAAAAAAATTAAAAAAACAAAAAACAAAAAATACCAAAAAAAAACACCAAAAATTAAAAATAATTAAAAATACCAAAAAAAATACAAAAAAAAAAAAAACCAAAAATAACTAAAAAAAAACAAAAAAACCAAAAAAACTAAAAATAAAAAAATACAAAAAAAACAAAAAAAACTAAAAATACAAAAAAACCAAAAAAAAAAATACCAAAAATACCAAAAATACCAAAAAAAAAAAAAAAAAAAAAAAAAAAATACTAAAAATACCAAAAAATACAAAAAAAAAATACCAAAAAATACCAAAATACAAAAAAATAAAAAAACAAAAATACCAAAAATAACAAAAAATAAAAAAAAATTAAAAAAATACCAAAAATACCAAAAAACAAAAAATACCAAAAAAAAAAACATCAAAAATACCAAAAAATAAAAAAAAAACAAAAAATAAAAAAAATTAAAAAAACAAAAAATACCAAAAAAAAAAAAAAAAACAAAAAAAAAAAAACAAAAATCAAAAAACTAAAAATACCAAAAATAAAAAATACAAAAATACCAAAAATACAAAAATACCAAAAATAAAAAAAAACCAAAAATACAAAAAACAAAAAATACCAAAAAATAAAAAAAAAATAAAAAACAAAAAACCAAAAAATACAAAAAACACCAAAAATACCAAAAAAACTAAAAAAACCAAAAAATAAAAAACCAAAAAAAATAAAAAAAAAAAAAAAAAATAAAAAAACTAAAAAAAAAAAAAATACCAAAAAAAAACAAAAATACCAAAAAAAAAAAAAAAAAAAATTAAAAAAACAAAAATACCAAAAATACCAAAAATACAAAAAAATACCAAAAAAACCAAAAAAAAAAAAAACAAAAAATAAAAAAAATACAAAAAAAAAAAAAAAACCAAAAAAACAAAAATACCAAAAAATACCAAAAATAATTAAAAAACAAAAAACCAAAAAAAAAAAACACCAAAAAAATAACAAAAATACAAAAATACCAAAAAATACAAAAAAAAAAAAAAATACCAAAAAAAAAAAAAAAAAAAACCAAAAAAAATAAAAAAAAAAAAAAAAATACCAAAAAAACCAAAAAATACCAAAAAATTCAAAAAACAAAAAATAAAAAAATACAAAAAATACAAAAAAACCAAAAAATACCAAAAAAACCAAAAAAAAAAACAAAAAATACAAAAAAATACAAAAAACAAAAAACACCAAAAAAAAAAAAATACCAAAAAATACCAAAAAAAAAAAACCAAAAACCAAAAATACCAAAAAAAAAAAAAAAAAACAAAATACCAAAAATACCAAAAAATAAAAAAATACCAAAAAAAACAAAAAAAAATACCAAAAATACCAAAAAAAAAAAAAAAAAAACCAAAAATACAAAAACCAAAAAAAAAAAAAAAATTAAAAAATACCAAAAATACCTAAAAAAACTAAAAATACCAAAAAATACAAAAATACCAAAAAAAAAACCCAAAAAATACTAAAAATACTAAAAAATACCAAAAAACACCAAAAAAACACCAAAAAACACCAAAAAAAAAAAAAAAAAAAAAAAAAAACACAAAAATAAAAAAATACCAAAAATACAAAAATACAAAATACCAAAAAAAAAAAACCAAAAAAAAAAAAAAAAAAAAACCAAAAATACCAAAAAATACCAAAAAAAATACAAAAAATACCAAAAAAAACAAAAACACCAAAAAATAACAAAAATAACAAAAAAACAACCAAAAAAAACCAAAAACACCAAAAAAACAAAAAAAATAAAAAAAAAACACAAAAACACCAAAAATACCAAAAAATAACAAAAAAATACAAAAAATACCAAAAATACCAAAAAACAAAAAAACCAAAAAAAATTAAAAAAAATTAAAAATACCAAAAAAACAAAAAAAATAAAAAAAATACCAAAAAAATAAAAAAAAATAAAAAAACAAAAAATACAAAACAAAAAAAAACAAAAATACACAAAAATACCAAAAATACCAAAAAAAAAAAAACACAAAAAAACATTAAAAAAAAAAAAAAAAACACAAAAAATACCAAAAATACAAAAAAAAAACCAAAAAACAAAAAAACCAAAATACCAAAAATACAAAAAAAATACAAAAATACCAAAAATACCAAAAATAAAAAAAAAAAAAAAAACAAAAAAACCCAAAAATACAAAAAAACAAAAAAAATTAAAAAACAAAAATACCAA
>JAECYA010000065.1:42500-50000 GCA_018153455.1 Drosophila parabipectinata
AAAAATACCAAAAAATACCAAAATACCAAAAATACCAAAAAATAAAAAAAAAAAACCAAAAATACCAAAAATAAAAAAAATACAAAAAAATACCAAAAATACCAAAAAAATTAAAAAAAAAAAATACCAAAAATAAAAAAAATAAAAAAATACAAAAATATAAAAAAAAAATACCAAAAATAAAAAAATACAAAAAAATACAAAAAAATAAAAAAAAAAATACAAAAATACCAAAAAATACCAAAAATACCAAAAATACAAAAAATAAAAAAAATAAAAAAAAAAAAAAATCAAAAAAAACACCAAAAATAATTAAAAAATAAAAAAAAATACACCAAAAAATACTAAAAATACAAAAAATACCAAAAAAAAAAAAAATACAAAAATACCAAAAAATATTAAAAAATACCAAAAAATACCAAAAAACACCAAAAAAAAAAAAAAAAATACAAAAAAAATCAAAAAAACCAAAAATAAAAAAAATACCAAAAAACCAAAAAAAAAACCAAAAAACCAAAAAAAAATACAAAAATACCAAAAAACCAAAAATACCAAAAATAACAAAAAAATACAAAAAAAAAAAAAAAAAAAAAAATACCAAAAATACAAAAATACAAAAATACCAAAAAATAAAAAAATACCAAAAAAATTAAAAAAAAAAAACCAAAAAATACAAAAATACCAAAAATAATTAAAAAATTAAAAAAATACCAAAAAAAACAAAAAATACAAAAAAATTAAAAATACCAAAAATACCAAAAAAAAAAAACCAAAAATACCAAAAAATAAAAAAAAAAATTAAAAATACCAAAAATACAAAAATACAAAAAATACCAAAAAACAAAAAATACAAAAACACCAAAAAATAAAAAAAAACAAAAAAACACCAAAAAAAAAAAAAAAAAAAAAAAAAAACCAAAAATACCAAAAATACCAAAAAATACACAAAAAATAAAAAAATAAAAAAAATAAAAAAAAAAAAATACCAAAAAATACCAAAAACACCAAAAAACCAAAAAAAAATAAAAAAAACAAAAAATACACAAAAAAAAAAAAAAAAAAAAAAACAAAAAAAAAAAAAAAATAAAAAAATACCAAAAATTAAAAATACCAAAAATACAAAAAAACAAAAAAAAAAAATAAAAAAAATACCAAAAAAAAAAAAAAAAAAACCAAAAAATACCAAAAAATTAAAAAACACCAAAAAAAAAATTAAAAAAAAAAAAAAAAAAACCAAAAAAAACAAAAAAACCAAAAAACACTAAAAAAACAAAAAATACCAAAAATAACTAAAAAAACAAAAATAACCAAAAATACAAAAATACAAAAAAAAAAAAAAAAACCAAAAAAAACCAAAAAACAAAAAATACCAAAAAATACCAAAAATAAAAAAAACAAAAAAAAACAAAAAAACACCAAAAAATACCAAAAATAACCAAAAAATAAAAAATAAAAAAATACAAAAATAAAAATACAAAAATACCAAAAAATACAAAAAAATACAAAAATACCAAAAATACAAAAATACCAAAAAATAAAAAAATAAAAATACCAAAAAAAAAAAAATAAAAAATACCAAAAATACCAAAAATAAAAAAAAAAAAAACAAAAATACCAAAAAATACAAAAAAATACCAAAAAACCAAAAAATACCAAAAATAAAAAAAAAAAAAAAATACCAAAAATACCAAAAAAAAAAAAAAATAAAAATACAAAAAAATACCAAAAATACCAAAAAAAAAAACACCAAAAAAATACCAAAAATACAAAAAAAACCAAAAAATTAAAAAATACCAAAAAAAAAATAAAAAAAAAACCAAAAAATAATTAAAAAAAAAAAAAAAAAAACCAAAAACACCAAAAAATACCAAAAATACCAAAAAAAAAAAAAATACAAAAAAACCAAAAATACAAAAAAATACCAAAAAAATTAAAAAATACAAAAAATACCAAAAAATACAAAAATACCAAAAAACATAAAAATACCAAAAAAAAAACCAAAAAAAAAAAAAAAAAAATACAAAAAATACCAAAAATACAAAAAAATACCAAAAAAACTAAAAAAACCAAAAAATTAAAAAAACAACCAAAAATAACCAAAAACAAAATAAAAATACCAAAAAAATAAAAAAAACCAAAAATACTAAAAAATACCAAAAAATACCAAAATTAAAAAATACCAAAACAAAAAAAAATAAAAAAAACCAAAAAACAAAAAAACAAAAAAACTAAAAAATACAAAAAACAAAAAAAAAAAAAAATAAAAAAATACAAAAAATACAAAAAAAAAAACAAAAAAATACCAAAAAAATACCAAAAAAAAAAAAAAAAACCAAAAAATACAAAAAATACAAAAAAAATAAAAAAATTAAAAAAATACCAAAAAAAAAAAAAAAAAATACCAAAAATACCAAAAATACAAAAATACCAAAAAATACCAAAAATTAAAAAATAAAAAAATACCAAAAATAAAAAAAAAAAATAAAAAAACACAAAAAATACCAAAATTCAAAAACAAAAAAATTAAAAATACAAAAAAACAAAAAATACAAAAAAATACCAAAAAATACAAAAAATACCAAAAAAATACAAAAAATAAAAAAAATACCAAAAAATAAAAAAATACCAAAAAAAACCAAAAAATTTAAAAAACAAAAACAACTAAAAAAACAAAAAAAAAAAAAAAATAAAAAAAACCAAAAAAATACCAAAAAATACAAAAAAACAAAAAAACAAAAAATACCAAAAATAAAAAATACCAAAAAAAATAAAAAAAACACAAAAACCAAAAAAAAAAAAATACAAAAAATACAAAAATACCAAAAATACCAAAAATAAAAAAAAAAAAATACCAAAAAATACCAAAAATACCAAAAAATAAAAAAAAAATTAAAAAATACCAAAAAATTAAAAAAATAAAAAAACACCAAAAAAACAAAAAAACCAAAAATACCAAAAAAACAAAAAATTAAAAAAAAAAATAAAAAAAATACCAAAAATAATAAAAAATACAAAAATAATTAAAAATAACCAAAAAATACCAAAAATACCAAAAAACACCAAAAAATAAAAATACCAAAAAAAAAAAAAAAAAATACCAAAAAAACCAAAAAAAAAAAAAATAAAAAAAAAACCAAAAAAAAAAAAAAAAAAAAAAAAAAAAAACCAAAAAATACCAAAAATACAAAAAATACAAAAAAATTAAAAAAACAAAAATACCAAAAATAAAAAAATACAAAAAAATACCAAAAAATACCAAAAATAATTAAACCAAAAAATACAAAAATACCAAAAAACCAAAAATACCAAAAAAAAAAAAAAAAAAAAAAAACCAAAAAAAAAAAAAAAAAAACAAAAATACCAAAAAATACAAAAAATACAAAAAAATAAAAATACCAAAAAAAAATACCAAAAAATACCAAAAAATACCAAAAAAAAAAAACAAAAAAAAAACAAAAAATAAAAAAATAACAAAAAAATACAAAAAAACCAAAAACCAAAAAATACCAAAAAATACAAAAAAAATTAAAAAAAAATACCAAAAATACCAAAAAACCAAAAAAAATAAAAAACCAAAAAATAAAAATAAAAATACCAAAAAAAAAATACAAAAAAATAAAAAAAAATACCAAAAATACAAAAAACAAAAAAAACAAAAAAATAAAAAAAAAATACAAAAATACCAAAAATACAAAAATACAAAAAATACCAAAAATAAAAAAAAAAAAATACAAAAATACCAAAATAAAAAAAAAAAATACCAAAAATACCAAAAATACAAAAAATACCAAAAAACAAAAACAAAAACAAAAAAATAAAAAAACCAAAAAATACAAAAATTAAAAAAAACTAAAAATACAAAAAATAACTAAAATACCAAAAAAATACAAAAAACACCAAAAAATACAAAAATACCAAAAATAAAAAAAAACAAAAAAATAAAAAAAAAAAAAAAAAAAATACCAAAAAATACCAAAAATACCAAAAAAACCAAAAAAATAAAAAAAACAAAAAAAAATACCAAAAATAAAAAAAAAAAATAAAAAATTAAAAAATACAAAAAATAAAAAAATACCAAAAAATACAAAAATAAAAAAAATACAAAAAAAAAAAAAAAATACCAAAAAAACCAAAAAATACCAAAAATAAAAAAAAAAAAAAAAAAACACCAAAAATAAAAAAAAAAAAAAAAAAAAAAAAAACAAAAATACCAAAAAAAAAACCAAAAAAACCAAAAAATACTAAAAATACAAAAAATACAAAAAATACCAAAAAAATACCAAAAATTTAAAAAATAACAAAAAACACCAAAAAAAAAAAAAATACCAAAAAAATACCAAAAAAATTAAAAAAACCAAAAATTAAAAATACAAAAAATAAAAAAAAAAAACACCAAAAAAACCAAAAATACCAAAAAATACCAAAAAACCAAAAAAAACAAAAAAAACAAAAACACAAAAATACCAAAAATACAAAAAATACAAAAAAAATAAAAAAAAATACAAAAAAACCAAAAAAAAACTAAAAATACCAAAAAAAACCAAAAAATAAAAAAAATTAAATCAAAAAATAAAAAAAAAATACCAAAAAAAACCAAAAAATTAAAAAAACCAAAAAATACAAAAAAATTAAAAAACAAAAAAAATACCAAAAATAATTAAAAATACCAAAAAAAAAAAAAAATAAAAATACCAAAAAAATACCAAAAAAAAAAAAAATTAAAAAAAAAAAAAAATAACCAAAAAATACCAAAAATACCCAAAAAAACCAAAAAAATACCAAAAAATAACAAAAAATAAAAAAAATAAAAAAAAAAAATAAAAAATACCAAAAAATACAAAAAAACCAAAAATACCAAAAATAAAAAACCAAAAAACAAAAAAAATACCAAAAAAAAATACAAAAAACACCAAAAATAAAAAAAATCAAAAAATACCAAAAAAAAAAAAATACCCAAAAATAAAAAAATTAAAAATACCAAAAAAATCCAATTAAAAAATACCAAAAAAAATACAAAAAATAAAAAAAAATAAAAATACCAAAAAATACAAAAATACCAAAAAACCAAAAAACAAAAATACCAAAAAAATACAAAAAATACAAAAATACAAAAATACCAAAAATACCAAAAAAATAAAAAATAAAAAATACACCAAAAAAAAAAAAAAAATACCAAAAAAATACAAAAATACAAAAATAAAAAAAACCAAAAAATACCAAAAAAAACCAAAAATACCAAAAAACAAAAATACCAAAAATACCAAAAATACCAAAAATAAAAAAAAAATAAAAAAAATTAAAAATACAAAAAAAAAAACCAAAAATACCAAAAATACAAAAAAATTAAAAATAACCAAAAAATACCAAAAAAATAAAAAAAAATACCAAAAAAATAAAAAAAACCAAAAAATTCAAAAAAAAATACCAAAAAAATACCAAAAATACAAAAAATACCAAAAAATTACCAAAAATACAAAAATACCAAAAAATACAAAAAAAAACCAAAAACAAAAATACAAAAATACCAAAAAATACAAAAAATAAAAAAAAAAAAACCAAAAATAAAAAAAAAATACACCAAAAATTAAAAAATTAAAAAATACCAAAAAACACCAAAAAATAAAAAAATACCAAAAAAAACAAAAAATACCAAAAAAAAAAAAAAATTAAAAATACAAAAATACCAAAAATACAAAAATACCAAAAAATAACCAAAAAACACCAAAAAAACCAAAAAATACAAAAATACCAAAAAAAACACCAAAAATACTAAAAAAACTAAAAAATACAAAAAACACCAAAAAAATAATACCAAAAATACCAAAAACCAAAAATAATCAAAAATAAAAAAAATTAAAAAATACCAAAAATACCAAAAAAAACCAAAAAATACTAAAAAAATTAAAAATACCAAAAAAACCAAAAAACCAAAAAAAACAAAAAATACCAAAAAATACAAAAAATTAAAAAAAAAATACAAAAATACAAAAATACCAAAAATACCAAAAAAATTAAAAATACCAAAAAATAAAAAAAAATACCAAAAATACCAAAAAATACCAAAATAAAAATACCAAAAATACCAAAAATACCAAAAAAATAAAAAAAAAAATAAAAAAAAAAAAACAAAAATACCAAAAAAATTAAAAAATAAAAAAAATACAAAAAAAAAAATAAAAAAAAAAAATACCAAAAATACTAAAAATAAAAAAAAAAAAAATACCAAAAAATACAAAAAAAAAAATAAAAAAAAAACCAAAAAACCAAAAATAAAAAATACCAAAAATACCAAAAAATACAAAAATACCAAAAATACCAAAAAAAACCAAAAAATACAAAAAAACAAAAAAAAAAAAATACCAAAAAAACCAAAAAAAAAAAAAATACCAAAAAATACCAAAAAACAAAAAAATACCAAAAATACAAAAATACAAAAATACAAAAAAAAATACAAAAAAACCAAAAAAAAAAAAAATACAAAAACACCAAAAATACAAAAAAAACACCAAAAATATAAAAAATAACAAAAAAAAAAACCAAAATACCAAAAAAACTAAAAATACCAAAAATACCAAAAAAATTAAAAAATACCAAAAAAATACCAAAAATACCAAAAAATTAAAAATACCAAAAAACACCAAAAATACAAAAAAAAAAAAAAAAAACAAAAATTAAAAAAAAAAAAAATCAAAAATTAAAAATAAAAAAATACCAAAAATACCAAAAAAACCAAAAATACAAAAAAAAAAAAAATTAAAAATAACCAAAAAATAAAAAAAATACAAAAATAAACAAAAAAATAAAAAAAAAAAAAAACCAAAAAAAATTAAAAATACCAAAAAAATACAAAAAACAAAAAATACCAAAAATAACAAAAAATACAAAAATACAAAAAATACAAAAAAATACCAAAAATACCAAAAATTAAAAAAATAAAAAAATACAAAAAAATACCTAAAAATAAAAAAAATAATACAAAAAATACCAAAAAAAATAAAAAAATAAAAATAAAAATTTACCAAAAAATACAAAAAAATACCAAAAAATACAAAAAAATACAAAAAAATAAAAAAACCAAAAATACTAAAAAAAAAAAAAATACCAAAATTAAAAAACTAAAAAATACCAAAAATAAAAAACCAAAAATACCAAAAATAAAAAAATACCAAAAAAAAAAAATACCAAAAATACCAAAAATACCAAAATACCAAAAAATACCAAAAAATAAAAAAAAAAAAACCAAAAATACAAAAAAATAACAAAAATAAAAAAAAAAAAAAAAAAATACCAAAAAATAAAAAAATAACCAAAAAAATACCAAAAATACAAAAAAAAAAAATTAAAAAAACAAAAAAATACCAAAAAATACCAAAAAAACAAAAATTTAAAAATACAAAAATACCAAAAATAAAAAAAAACCAAAAAATAAAAAAAAATAATTAAAAAAAAAAAAAAAAAAAAAATACCAAAAATACCAAAAATACTAAAAAAAACACCAAA
>JAECYA010000065.1:52500-60000 GCA_018153455.1 Drosophila parabipectinata
AAAATACCAAAAAAAAAAAACACCAAAAATACCAAAAATAACAAAAATAACAAAAAATAAAAAATACCAAAAATAACAAAATTAAAAAAATACCAAAAATACAAAAAATACCAAAAATACCAAAAACCAAAAAAATACCAAAAATACTAAAAAAATACCAAAAATACAAAAAAACCAAAAAAATTTAAAAATAACAAAAAATACCAAAAATAAAAAAAAATACTAAAAAAATTAAAAAATAAAAAAAAAAAAAAAACCAAAATTTAAAAAAAAATACAAAAAAAAAAATACCAAAAAATACAAAAAAAAATAAAAAAAAAAAAAAAAAATAAAAAAAAACCAAAAATACCAAAAATACCAAAAACACAAAAAATAAAAAAATACCAAAAATACCAAAAATACCAAAAACAAAAATAAAAATACCAAAAATACCAAAAATAAAAAAAAAAATAAAAAAAAATAAAAAATACCAAAAATACAAAAAAAATAAAAAAAATACAAAAAAAAAAAAATAAAAAAAAAAATACAAAAAATACCAAAAATACCAAAAAATAAAAATTTAAAAATAAAAAATACAAAAATACAAAAACTAAAAATTAAAAAATACCAAAAAATACCAAAAATACAAAAAAATAAAAATACCAAAAAATAAAAAAAATACAAAAAAAAAAATAAAAATACAAAAATACCAAAAATACCAAAAAAAAAAAAAAAAATACAAAAAAACTAAAAATACAAAAAAAAACACAAAAAAACTAAAAATACAAAAAAAAAAAAAAAAAAAAATAAAAATACCAAAAAAATTAAAAATACCAAAAAAACCAAAAAAAAAAAAATAAAAATACCAAAAAATACTAAAAATACAAAAAAAAATTAAAAAACAACCAAAAATACAAAAAATACAAAAAAACAAAAAATACCAAAAATAAAAAATTAAAAAATAAAAAACAAAAATACAAAAAAACCAAAAATACCTAAAAATACCAAAAATACCAAAAAATACCAAAAAAATACCAAAAATAAAAATACAAAAATACAAAAATAAAAAAAAACCAAAAATACAAAAAAAAAAAAAAAAAAATACCAAAAAATACCAAAAAATAAAAAAATAATAAAAAAATACCAAAAATACCAAAAATACCAAAAATTAAAAATACCAAAAAATAATTAAAAATACCAAAAAATACCAAAAAACTAAAAAAAAACCAAAAATACTTAAAAATACCAAAAATACAAAAAAATTCAAAAATACCAAAAATAAAAAAAAAATACAAAAAAATAAAATTTAAAAATACCAAAAAAATAAAAAAAATACAAAAATACCAAAAACAAAAAAACTAAAAACAAAAAAAAACCAAAAAAATACCAAAAATACCAAAAATACCAAAAAAATACAAAAAATACCAAAAATAAAAAAAAATACAAAAATACCAAAAATAAAAAAAATACCAAAAAATACCAAAAAATACCAAAAACCAAAAAAAAAAAAAATTAAAAAATACCAAAAAATACCAAAAATACCAAAAATAAAAAAATAAAAAATACAAAAAAACCAAAAAAATACAAAAAAAAAAAAAAAAACCAAAAAAAAAAATACCAAAAATAAAAAATACCAAAAATACCAAAAATACCAAAAAAACAAAAAAAATAAAAAAAAAATTAAAAAAATACCAAAAAATACCAAAAATACCAAAAAATAAAAAAAACAAAAAAAATTAAAAAACAAAAAAAAAATACCAAAAAAAAAAAAAAATTAAAAAATACCAAAAATACCAAAATTAAAAAAAAAAAAAAAAAAAAAATACCAAAAAATACAAAAATACTAAAAATACAAAAAAAATACCAAAAAATAAAACCAAAAAATAAAAAAAATAAAAAAAAATACCAAAAAATACACAAAAAATACCAAAAATACAAAAAAATAAAAAAAAATAAAAAAATACAAAAAAAATACAAAAATACCAAAAAATAAAAAAAAAAAAAAAAAAATACCAAAAATACAAAAAAAAAAAAAAATACCAAAAAATACCAAAAATACCAAAAATTAAAAAAAATTAAAAAAATTAAAAAAATACCAAAAATACCAAAAATACTAAAAATACAAAAAATACCAAAAATACCAAAAAAATACAAAAAAACCAAAAAATACAAAAAACCAAAAAAACCAAAAAAAAAAAAAAAAAAAAATTAAAAATACCAAAAAAAAATTAAAAAAATACCAAAAATACCAAAAAAATACCAAAATACCAAAAATACCAAAAAATACAAAAAATAAAAAAATACCAAAAACAAAAAAAAAAAACCAAAAATACAAAAAATAAAAAAAAATACAAAAATACCAAAAAAAAAAAATAAAAAAAAATACCAAAAATACCAAAAAATACAAAAAATAAAAAAACAAAAAAATACAAAAAATACCAAAAAATACCAAAAACACCAAAAAAAAATACCAAAAACACAAAAAAAAAAAAAATAAAAAACACCAAAAATACCAAAAATACCTCAAAAATACCAAAAAATACAAAAATACCAAAAATACCAAAAACACCAAAAAACAAAAAATAAAAAAAACAAAAAATACAAAAAAAAAAAATACCAAAAAACAAAAATAAAAAAAACAAAAAAAATTAAAAAATACCAAAAAATAAAAATTAAAAATACAAAAAAAATTAAAAAATACCAAAAAAACCAAAAATACCAAAAATACAAAAAATACCAAAAAAATTAAAAAATACAAAAAAATACCAAAAAATAAAAAAAAAAAAAAAAAATTAAAAAATACAAAAATTAAAAAATACCAAAAATACCAAAAATTAAAAAAATACCAAAAAATACCAAAAATACAAAAAAAACAAAAATTTAAAAAAAAAAAAAATACAAAAAATACCATAAAAATACCAAAAATACAAAAAAATACAAAAAATACCAAAAATACCAAAAATAAAAAAAAAAAATAAAAATACCAAAAAAATACAAAAATAAAAAAAATACCAAAAAATACAAAAAAACCAAAAATACAAAAAAAAAAAAATACCAAAAATACCAAAAAAACAAAAATACCAAAAAAATTAAAAAAAAAAAAAATACCAAAAACACCAAAATTAAAAAATACAAAAAAACCAAAAAATACAAAAATAAAAAAAAAACCAAAAAAAAAAATACAAAAATAACCAAAAATAAAAAAAAAATAAAAAAACTAAAAAAACAAAAAAACCAAAAAAAAAAAAATACCAAAAATACCAAAAATACCAAAAACACAAAAAAATAAAAAACCAAAAAAATACCAAAAATAAAAAAAAATACCAAAAATACCAAAAAAAAAAAATACCAAAAAAAAAAAATAAAAAAAATACCAAAAAATACAAAAATACCAAAAATACCAAAAAAACAAAAACAAAAAATAATTAAAATACCAAAAAAAAAAAAAACAAAAAATTAAAAAAATACCAAAAAATACCAAAAATACCAAAAATACCAAAAATAAAAAAAAATTAAAAAAAAAAAAAAAAATTTAAAAATAAAAAAAAATACAAAAAAATAAAAAAATACAAAAATAAAAAAACAAAAAAAAATTAAAAATACCAAAAATACCAAAAAAAAAAAAAAAAACAAAAAAATACCAAAAAAAACCAAAAAATACCCAAAAAAAAAAAAAAAAAAAAAAAAAAATAAAAAAACCAAAAATACAAAAAATACCAAAAAATAAAAAATTAAAAAATACCAAAAAATTAAAAAATAAAAAAAAAAAAAAAAAAAAATTAAAAATACCAAAAAATACCAAAAAATACCAAAAATAATAAAAATACCAAAAAAAAAAATAAAAAAATACCAAAAATACCAAAACTAAAAAACCAAAAATACCAAAAATACAAAAAAATACCAAAAATAAAATAAAAAACCAAAAATACCAAAAATATAAAAAAATAAAAAAACCAAAAAATAAAAAAAAATCAAAAATAAAAAAAAATACCAAAAATACCAAAAAAACAAAAAATAAAAATACCAAAAAACACCAAAAATAAAAAAAAAAAACCCAAAAAATAAAAAAATACAAAAAAAAAAAAACTAAAAATACCAAAAAATAATTAAAAAAAAAAAAAATACCAAAAATACCAAAAATACCAAAAAAAAAAAAAAAAAAAAAAACCAAAAAAATTAAAAAATACCAAAAACACCAAAAATAAAAAAAACCAAAAAATACCAAAAAAACCAAAAAAAAAAAAAAAAAAAAAAAAAAAAATACAAAAAATAAAAAAATTTAAAAAATACCAAAAAATACAAAAAAATACCAAAAATACAAAAATAAAAAAAAAATTAAAAAAAAAAAAAAATAAAAAAAAAAAATACCAAAAATTAAAAAAAACTAAAAATACCAAAAATACTAAAAAACACCAAAAAATACTAAAAAAACACCAAAAAACAAAAAAATAAAAAAAAAAAAAATCACCAAAAATAAAAAAAAAAAAAAAATTAAAAAAAAAAAATCAAAAATACAAAAATACCAAAAAATAAAAATACCAAAAAATTAAAAAAACCAAAAATACAAAAAATACAAAAAAACACCAAAAAACACTAAAAATAAAAATAAAAAAATACCAAAAAACATAAAAAAAAATACCAAAAATACCAAAAAAAAAAAAAAAAAAATACCAAAAAATACCAAAAATTAAAAATACCAAAAATACAAAAAAATACCAAAAATACAAAAAAACCAAAAAAAAAAAAACCAAAAAAACCAAAAAAAAAACCAAAAAAAAACTAAAAAATACCAAAAATAAAAATTTAAAAATACCAAAAATACAAAAAAAAAAAACTAAAAATAAAAAAAAATACCAAAAATACCAAAAATACCAAAAATACCAAAAATACCAAAAAATACCAAAAAAACAAAAAAAAAAAAAAAAAAAAAAATTAAAAAATAAAATCAAAAATACCAAAAATACAAAAAATAAAAAAAAAATTAAAAATTCAAAAAATACCAAAAATTTAAAAAAATTAAAAATACCAAAAAATACAAAAAATACAAAAAAAAAAAACCAAAAATACCAAAAAACCAAAAAAACAAAAAAAAATTAAAAATACCAAAAATACAAAAATAAAAAAAAATAAAAAAATAAAAAAAACCAAAAATACCAAAAATACCAAAAATACCAAAAAATACAAAAAAAACCAAAAATACCAAAAAATCAAAAAAAAAAAAAAAAAAAAACTAAAAAAACAAAAAAACAAAAAAAATACAAAAAATACCAAAAATTAAAAAATACCAAAAAATACAAAAAAAAAAAAATAAAAAAAAAACAAAAAACACAAAAAAATACCAAAAAAACCAAAAAATACCAAAAAATAAAAAAAAAAATAAAAACACCAAAAAATACAAAAATACCAAAAAACCAAAAAATACCAAAAATAAAAAAAAAAAAAAAAAATACCAAAAATAATAAAAAATAAAAAAAAATTAAAAATACCAAAAATACCAAAAAATACCAAAAAAAACCAAAAATACCAAAAAAAACACCAAAAAACACCAAAAATACCAAAAAATAAAAAAAAATCACAAAAAAAATAAAATTAAAAAAATTAAAAATACCAAAAAACACCAAAAATACAAAAAAAATAAAAAAAACCAAAAAAAAAAAACAAAAAACAAAAAAAAACCAAAAAACAAAAAAAAAAAAAAAAAAAAATTAAAAAAACCAAAAATACAAAAAAATAAAAAAAATACCAAAAATACCAAAAAAACCAAAAATAAAAAAAATTAAAAAATACCAAAAAAAAATACAAAAAAATAAAAAAAAATTAAAAAAAACACCAAAAATAAAAAAATACCAAAAAATTCAAAAAAATAAAAAAAAAAAAAATACCAAAAATACCAAAACAATTAAAAAAACCAAAAAAAAAAAAAATACAAAAAATACCAAAAAAAAAAAAAAAATTCAAAAATACAAAAAATACCAAAAATACAAAAAATACAAAAATACAAAAATTAAAAATACAAAAATACCAAAAATACCAAAAAAAAATACAAAAATACCAAAAAATACAAAAAATACAATCAAAAAAACCAAAAAAATAAAAAAACAAAAAATACAAAAAAAAAATACCAAAAAATACCAAAAAATAAAAAAAAAAAAATTAAAAAACAAAAAAACTAAAAAAATACCAAAAATAACAAAAATACAAAAAAATACCAAAAAAACACAAAAAAATACAAAAAACCAAAAAATAAAAAAACCAAAAAAAAAAAACTAAAAATACAAAAATCAAAAATACAAAAAATACCAAAAACACCAAAAAATACCAAAAAAAAAACACCAAAAATAAAAAAAAAAATTCATTAAAAAAAACACCAAAATACACACCAAAAATAAAAAAAATAAAAAACACCAAAAATAAAATTAAAAAATTTCAAAAAAAATTAAAAATACCAAAAAATAAAAAAAAAATCCAAAAATCCAAAAAAATACCAAAAAAACCAAAAAACCAAAAATTAAAAATACCCAAAAATTACCAAAAATACCAAAAATAATTAAAAACACAAAAATAAAAAAATACCAAAAAATAAAAAAAATACCAAAAATACAAAAAAAACTAAAAATAACAAAAAAACACAAAAACACAAAATAAAAAAACCAAAAATACAAAAAAACACCAAAAATAAAAAAAACTACCAAAAAATTAAAAATTAAAAAATACCAAAAATACAAAAAAAATAAAAATACCAAAAAAAAAAATACCAAAAATACCAAAAAAAAAAAAAAAAAAAATTTAAAAATACCAAAAAAAAAAAAAAAAATACCAAAAAACCAAAAACAAAAAAAACTAAAAATAAAAAAAATACTAAAAAATACCTAAAAAATAATACAAAAAATACCAAAAATACCAAAAATACAAAAATACAAAAAATACCAAAAAATAAAAAAAAACACCAAAAAAAATACAAAAAAAAAAAAAAAAAAAAATTTAAAAATACAAAAACACCAAAAATACAAAAATAAAAAATACAAAAAAATACAAAAAAATACCAAAAATACAAAAATTAAAAATACAAAAAATACCAAAAAAACCAAAATAAAAAAAATTAAAAAAATACCAAAAATACCAAAAAAATTACAAAAATACAAAAACCCAAAATACCAAAAATACCAAAAAATTAAAAAATACCAAAATAACCAAAATACAAAAATAAAAAAAATAATTAAAAATACCAAAAAACATAAAAATAATTAAAAAATACCAAAAATACCAAAAAAATACCAAAAAACACCAAAAATAAAAAAAAAAAAAAAAAAAAAAATCAAAAAAACCAAAAATAAAAAAAAAACAAAAAATAAAAAAAATACCCAAAAATACAAAAATACCAAAAAAAAAAAAAACCAAAAACAACCAAAAATACAAAAAACAAAAAACACCAAAAAATAAAAAAATACAAAAACCAAAAAACAAAAATACAAAAAATACCAAAAATTAAAAATTAAAAAATACCAAAAATACCAAAAAAAA
>JAECYA010000065.1:62500-80796 GCA_018153455.1 Drosophila parabipectinata
TAAAAAATACTAAAAATACCAAAAAAATAAAAATAAAAAAATTAAAAATACCCAAAAATACCAAAAATACCAAAAAAATACAAAAATTAAAAAAAACACAAAAAATACCAAAAATACCAAAAAATACCAAAAATACAAAAAATACCAAAAACAATCAAAAATACCAAAATAAAAATAAAAAATAACACAAAAAAACCAAAAATACAAAAAAAAATTTAAAAAATACCAAAAATACCAAAAAACCAAAAATTAAAAATAAAAAACCAAAAAAAAACCAAAAAATAAAAAAAATACAAAAATAACAAAAAATACCAAAATAAAAATAAAAAAATACTAAAAAATACCAAAAAAATAAAAAAAAATACAAAAAAAAACAAAAAAAAAAACACCAAAAAAACAAAAAAATATACCAAAAAAAAACTAAAATACAAAATACTAAAAAATACAAAAATCAAAAAAAATACCAAAAATACCAAAAAAAAACCAAAAAAACTAAAAATACAAAAAAACACCAAAAAATAAAAAATACCAAAAAACACCAAAAAAACAAAAAATTAAAAAAAAAAAATAAAAAAAAAAAAAAAATACCAAAAAACAAAAAATACAAAAATAAACAAAAATACCAAAAATACAAAAATACAAAAATACAAAAATAAAAAAAAAAAATAACAAAAAAACCAAAAATCACCAAAAAACACCAAAAACACAAAAAAAAAAAAAACTCAAAAAATAATTAAAAAAAAAAAAAAAAATACCAAAAATTAAAAAATACCAAAAATCAAAAAAATTAAAAATAACCAAAAAAAACACAAAAAAATTCAAAAAACCAAAAATACAAAAAATACAAAATTTAAAAAAAATACCAAAAAATACAAAAAATCACAAAAAAAACCAAAAAACACCAAAAAATACCAAAAAATTAAAAATACCAAAAATACCAAAAATACCAAAAATTAAAAAATCACAATACCAAAAATACACTCAAAAATACCAAAAACCTCAAAAATACCAAAAATAAAAAAAATACCAAAAACACCAAAATTTAAAAATTCCAAAATACTCAGTTATAAAAAAATACACAAAAAATATACTAAAAAATACAAAAACCAAAAAACAAAAATTTCAAAAAAAAAAAATTAACTAAAAAAACCAAAAATACAAAAAAAATACAAAAAATACCAAAAAATACAAAAAATACCAAAAAAAAAAAAAAATACAAAATAAAAAACAATTAAAAAAAATTACAAAAATACCAAAAATAATCAAAAAAAATAAAAAAAACAAAAAACAACATACCAAAAAAAACAAAAAAATACCAAAAAAACACAAAAACAAAAAAAAAAACACAAAAATACCAAAAATTCTAAAAAAAAAAAAATACAAACTAAAAACACCAAAAAAACCAAAAATACCAAAAATACAAAAAATCAAAATAAAAATACCAAAAATACCAAAAAAAAAATAAAAAAAATACCAAAAAACAAAATCATAAAAATCATTAAAATAAAAAAACCAAAATTACCCAAAACACAAAAATTAAAAAAAAAAAAAAAAAAAAAAAAAAAAAATTAAAAAATAAAAAATACCAAAAATAAAAAAAAAATAAAAAACAAAAAAATAAAAAAAAAAAATACAAAAAATACCAAAATTAAAAAAAACCAAAAATACAAAAATTAAAAAATAACAAAAAAATACAAAAATACCAAAAAAAACAAAAAATAAAAAAACCAAAAAACAAAAATTTCAAAAAACACCAAAAAAAAAAAAAAAAACCAAAAAATCAAAAATACTAAAAATACCTAAAAATACCAAAAAAACCAAAAATACCAAAAAAAACAAAAAATTAAAAAATACAAAAAATACAAAAATACCAAAAATACAAAAATACCAAAAAAATACCAAAAAACAACAAAAAAAACCAAAAATACAAAAAAAATTAAAAAATACAAAAAAAAAAAAAACACCAAAAAAACCAAAAAAAAACCAAAATACCAAAAATACCCAAAAATTTCAAAAATAACTAAAAATACCAAAAAAACCAAAAAATTAAAAAAAAAAAATACCAAAAATTTCAAAAAACCAAAAATTAAAAATACCAAAAAAAAAAATTAAAAAAACAAAAATACCAAAAAACACCAAAAACTAAAAAAAAACACCAAAAATACCAAAAATACCAAAAATTAAAAAATAACCAAAAAAAATTACAAAAAAATACCAAAAATACAAAAAAACAAACCAAAAATTCAAAAAATTAAAAAATACCAAAAAACAAAAAATTAAAAAAAAACAAAAAAAAAAAAACACCAAAAAATACCAAAAAAAAAAAAACCTAAAAAACCCTAAAAAAATAAAAATCAAAAAAAAAAAAATCACCAAAAAATACCAAAAATACCCAAAAATACCAAAAATACAAAAAAATAAAAAAACACCAAAAAACAATAAAAAATAAAAAAAAAAAAAAATTCCAAAAAAACAAAAAAAAAAAAAATACAAAAATTAAAAAAAACAAAAATAAAAAACCAAAATTAAAAAAAATACCCAAAAATACTAAAATAAAAACACCAAAAAATACCAAAAAAATCACCAAAAAATACTAAAAATACTAAAAATCAAAAACACCAAAAATACAAAAAATAAAAAAATAACAAAAATAAAAAATAATTCAAAAATACAAAAACCAAAAAAATCAAAAAATACCAAAAATACAAAAAATACCAAAAAAACCAAAAAAACCAAAAAACCAAAAAAAACAAAAAAATACCAAAAAATTAAAAACAATCAAATAAAAAAAATTAAAAATACCAAAAATACCAAAAATACCAAAAATTTAAAAAACCAAAAAAAAAAATACCAAAATTAAAAAAAACAAATAAAAAAAAAATAAAAAAATACAAAAATACCAAAAAAAAAAAACCAAAAAAACCAAAAATTAAAAAACAAAATTAAAAAAAAAAAAAAATTAAAAAATACCAAAAAAACCAAAAATAACTAAAAATACCAAAAATACCAAAAAACAAAAATACCAAAAAAAAAAAATACCAAAAAAAACAAAAAAAACAAAAAAACCAAAATTCAAAAAATAAAACTAAAAATAAAAAAATAACCAAAAACCAAAAAAAACAAAAAAAAAAAACCTAAAAAATACCAAAAATAAAAAAATACCAAAAAATTAAAAAAAAAAAACAAAAAATACCAAAAAACACCAAAAACAAAAAAACCAAAAAACAAAAATTAAAAATACCAAAAATAAAAAATCCAACCAAAAAATACCAAAAAAAACCAAAAAATTAAAAAAAAAACAAAAAAAATAAAAAACAAAAAAAAAAAAAACCTAAAAACCAAAAATACAAAAAACCAAAAAAAAAAAAAAACAAAAATACAAAAAATACCAAAAATACCAAAAATAAAAAAATCAAAAATAAAAATACCAAAAACCAAAAAATTCAAAAATAATACCAAAAAACACCAAAAATCCATAAAAATACCAAAATGTAACCAAAATCCAAAAAAAACACCAAAAAAAAAAATACCAAAAAACAATAAAAAATACAAAAAAATCAAAAAATACCAAAAATACACAAAAAAAAAAAAACCAAAAATAACCAAAAAAAAAAAACAAAAAAAAATTTAAAAAATACCAAAAAACAAAATTAAAAATACCAAAAAATACCAAAAAAAAAAAAAAAAAATACAAAAAATTCCAAAATACCAAAAAAAATTAAAATAAAAACTTAAAAAATCCAAAAATCAAAATAAAAAAAAACACCAAAAAACAAAAATACCAAAAAATTAAAAAAATAAAAATTAAAAATACCAAAAAACATTAAAAATACAAAAAACTAAAAATACCAAAAAATAAAAAAAAAAATTAAAAAAAATTAAAAATACCAAAAAAAATAAAAATAAAAAAAATTAAAAAAAAAATACCAAAAATACCAAAAAAAAAACACCAAACTAAAAAATAAAAATCAAAAAATTAAAAAAATACCAAAAACACAAAAAATAAAAAAAACACAAAAATCTAAAAATACCAAAAAAACCAAAAAATACTCAAAAAATACCATAAAACACCAAAAAATACCAAAAAATTTTCAAAAACCAAAATAAAAAAAACACAAAAATACCAAAAAAATTAAAAATACAAAAATACAAAAAATACCAAAAAAATCCAAAAAACCAAAAATTAAAATTAAAAATACCAAAAAAATACCAAAAAACACCAAAATTACAAAATTAAAAAAACAAAAAAATACCAAAAAATAAAAAACCAAAAATACAAAACACCAAAAAAAAAAATACCAAAAAAAAAACAAAAAAAATCCAAAATTAAAAAAATACCAAAAATACCAAAAAATACCAAAAATACCAAAAAATACCAAAAAATACCAAAAAACACCAAAAATAAAAAAACCAAAAAACCAAAAAAACCAAAAATACCAAAAATACCAAAAATAACCAAAAATAATTAAAAAACCAAAAAAAAACCAAAAATACCAAAAATAAAAAAAATCAAAAACACTAAAAAATAATTAAAAATACCAAAAAAAAAACCAAAAAAAAACTAAAAAATACCAAAAAACAAAAAAAACCAAAAATTACCAAAAAATTAAAAATACCAAAATTAAAACTTAAAAATACCAAAAATACAAAAAATACCAAAAATAAAAAAAAATAAAAAAAAATACCAAAAAACAAAAAAAAACACCAAAAAAATACAAAAAATACCAAAAAATTCAAAAAATACAAAAAATTCAAAAATACCAAAAATACAAAAATACATTAAAAAAAAAAAAAAAAAAACCAAAAATTAAAAAAACCAAAAAATTAAAAAAATACCAAAAATACCAAAAAATTAAAAATAAAAAAAATACCAAAAAAATAAAAAATTAAAAAAAAACACTACCAAAAAAAACTAAAAAAAAAAAAATAACAATAAAAATACAAAAAATACCAAAAAAATAAAAATACCAAAAATACCAAAAATAACTAAAAATACCAAAAATTTAAAAAAACCAAAAATACAAAAATACAAAAAAAAAAACAATAAAAATACCAAAAAATAAAAAAAAAAAATACCAAAAAATACCAAAAAATACAAAAATTAAAAAACTTAAAAATACCAAAAAAAACCAAAAAAACAAAAAAACCAAAAAAAACCTAAAAAAAATTAAAAAATAAACCTAAAAAACTAAAAAAAACCAAAATACCCAAAATACTAAAAATACCAAAACTAAAAAAATAAAAAAATAACTAAAAATACAACAAAAAAATTAAAAATAAAAATTAAAAAAATTTAAAATACCAAAATAAAAAAAATCAAAAAAAAATACCAAAAAAACAAAAATACCAAAATACAAAAAAATCCAAAAATACCAAAAAATACAAAAAATCAAAAATACAAAAAATTAAAAAATTACAAAAAAAAATACAAAAAATACCAAAAAAAACCAAAAAAAATTAAAAAAAAAAAAAAAAATAATTAAAAATACAAAAATACAAAAAACTACAAAAAAAAAAAAAAAAAAAAATACAAAAATACAAAAAATACCAAAAATAACCAAAAAATACAAAAAACCAAAATTAAAAAAACAATAAAAATAAAAAAAATTAAAAAACCAAAAAAATACAAAAAAAAAAAATACCAAAAAAACCAAAAAAATAACTAAAAATAATCAAAAAATACCAAAAATACCAAAAAATACAAAAATAATTAAAAATACCAAAAATACCAAAAATAATTAAAAAAACTAAAAATTACCAAAAAATCCTAAAATTAAATTATAAAAATCAAAAAAAATACCAAAAATACCAAAAATTAAAAAAAATACCAAAAAAAATTAAAAAATACCAAAAAATAAAAAAATCAAAAAAATTCAAAAAAAAAACCAAAAATTAAAAAAAACCAAAAAACACCAAAAATACCAAAAATAAAAAAAAAAAAACCAAAAATTAAAAATACCAAAAATACCAAAAATACCAAAAATACAAAAAATAAAAAAAAATTAAAAATACCAAAAAAAAACCAAAAAAAATACCAAAAAATACCAAAAATAAAAAAATACCAAAAAATACAAAAATACCAAAAAAAAAAAAAAATACAAAAAATAAAAATACAAAAATACCAAAAATATAAAAAAACACAAAAAATCCAAAAATACCAAAAAACACCAAAAAAAAAAAATTAAAAAACTAAAAATACAAAAAATACCAAAAAAAAACCAAAAAAAAAAAAAAAAAAAAAAATACCAAAAAAACAAAAAAAAAAAAAAAAAATTCAAAAAAAAAAAATACCAAAAAATAAAAAAAAAATACCAAAAAACCAAAAAAACAAAAATAAAAAATACCAAAAAAATCTAAAAAACTAAAAATACCAAAAAATACAAAAAATACCAAAAATTAAAAATACCAAAAATACCAAAAATACAAAAAAAAACCAAAAAATACCAAAAATAAAAAAAATACCAAAAATTTAAAAAATACCAAAAAAACCAAAAATTAAAAATACAAAAAAATACCAAAAATTACAAAATAAAAAAAATACCAAAAATACCAAAATACAAAAATTTAAAAAAAAAAAAATACCAAAAAAAAAAATCAAAAATACCAAAATAAAAAAACCAAAAATACCAAAAAAAAAAAAAATACCAAAAATACCAAAAAAAAAAAAAATAACCAAAAATTCAAAAAAAACAAAAAAACACCAAAAATACCAAAATACAAAAAAAACAAAAATACAAAAAAAAAAAAACACCAAAAATAAAAAAAAAAAAAATACAAAAAAACACAAAAATACCAAAAATAAAAAAAATAACAAAAAATACCAAAAAATACCAAAAAATAAAAAAATACCAAAATAAAAAAAATACCAAAAATACCAAAATAACTACCAAAATACCAAAAATTAAAAAATACCAAAAATAAAAAAACCAAAAATACCAAAAAATACAAAAATACCAAAAATACCAAAAAAAAAAATACCAAAAAATACCAAAATACAAAAATACAAAAAAAAAAAAAAAATACCAAAAATACCAAAAATACCAAAAATACCAAAAATTAAAAAATCCAAAAATTAAAAAAAAAATTAAAAATACCAAAAATACAAAAAAATTAAAAAATACAAAAATACAAAAAATACAAAAAATAATTCAAAAAAACAAAAAAATTAAAACTAAAAATACCAAAAAAAAAAATTAAAAATACCAAAAATACCAAAAATACCAAAAAATACCAAAAAAAAAAAATACCAAAAAAAAACCAAAAAATACAAAAATTAAAAAATAAAAATACCAAAAATACCAAAAATTAAAAAATCAAAAAAAAATCCAAAATTAAAAATACCAAAAAAACAATTAAAAAAAAATACCAAAAATACCAAAAAATACCAAAAACCAAAAAAATAAAAAAAAACTAAAAACAATTAAAAAATACCAAAAAATTAAAAATACAAAAAAAACAAAAATACAAAAAAAACAAAAAATACCAAAAAAATTAAAAAATCAAAAAATACAAAAAAAAAAAAATAAAAATACAAAAATAACAAAAAATACAAAATACCAAAAATACCAAAAAATACCAAAAAACAACCAAAAAACCAAAAAAATACCAAAAAAATAAAATTAAAAATACCAAAAAAAATCAAAAAAACCAAAAATAAAAAAATACAAAAAAAAATACAAAAAAACCAAAAAATACCAAAAATAACAAAAAAATAAAAATACAAAAATACCAAAAAAACAAAAACACCAAAAATTACAAAAACCAAAAATACCAAAAATACAAAAAAAACCAAAAAATACAAAAATACAAAAAAAATCCAAAAATAAAAAAAAAAAATAAAAAAAAATACAAAAAATACCAAAAATAACACCAAAAAAAAACAAAAAATACAAAAATACAAAAATACAAAAAATAAAAAATACCAAAAAATACAAAAATACTAAAAACTAAAAAATACCAAAAATACCAAAAATAAAAAAAATACCAAAAATAAAAAATACAAAAATACCAAAAAACAACAAAAATACCAAAAATTCAAAAAAAAATAAAAAAAAATACAAAAAAATTAAAAAACAAAAATCAAAAATAAAAAATACCAAAAATACAAAAAATACCAAAAATAATTAAAAATACCAAAAATACCAAAAAAAATTAAAAATACAAAAAATACCAAAAATACAAAAAATAAACAAAAAATCTAAAAAAAAAAAAAAAAAAATAAAAATTAAAAAATACCAAAAATAAAAAAAAATAATTAAAAATACCAAAAAATAACCAAAAATACCAAAAATACAAAAATTTAAAAAATTAAAAAAAATTAAAAAATCCAAAAAATTAAAAATAAAAAACCAAAAAACAAAAAAACCAAAAATACCAAAAAATAACCAAAAAACCAAAAAAAAAAAAAAATACCAAAAAATAAAAATACCAAAAATACCAAAAAAAATTAAAAAAAACCAAAAAATACCAAAAAAACCAAAAAAACAAAAAAAATACCTAAAAAAAAAATTAAAAAAATACCAAAAACACCAAAAAAATAAAAAAATACCAAAAATACCAAAAAAAAAAAAAAACCAAAAATACTAAAAATACCAAAAATACAAAAAAATACAAAAATACCAAAAATACCAAAAATACCAAAAAATAAAAAAAAAAAAATAAAAAAACCAAAAAATAATCAAAAATCTAAAAAAATACCAAAAAATTAAAAATATAAAATTTAAAAAAATACCAAAAAACAAAAATACCAAAATACCAAAAAAATACAAAAATAATTAAAAAAATACCAAAAAAAAAAAAAACAAAAAATACCAAAAAATAAAAAAATACCAAAAATAAAAAACTAAAAAAAACAAAAAAAAAAAATTAAAAATACAAAAAACAAAATATTCAAAAATAAAAAAAAAATACCAAAAAAAAATTAAAAATACAAAAAATACCAAAATTCAAAAAAAAACAAAAAAAAAAAAAATAAAAAAAAAAAATACAAAAAAATAATTAAAAATACCAAAAAACCAAAAAAACAAAAACCAAAAAAAAATACCAAAAATAAAAAAACCAAAAATAAAAAAATTAAAAAATACCAAAAAATAATCAAAAAAAACTAAAAATAACAAAAAACACCAAAAATACACCAAAAAACCAAAAAATACAAAAAAAAAAAAAATTAAAAAAATACCAAAAACACCAAAAATACAAAAAACCAAAAAAAACCAAAAAAATAAAAAATTAAAAAAATACCAAAAAATACCAAAAAACACCTAAAAATACCAAAAAATACCAAAAATAAAAATTAAAAATACAAAAAAAAAAAAAAAAACCAAAAAAATACAAAAAACAAAAAAAAAAAAAAAAAAAAAAAAAAACCACAAAAAAACAAAAAAAAACGTAAAAATAAAAAAAAACACCAAAAATACAAAAAATACAAAAAAATACAAAAATACAAAAATACAAAAAAAAAAATTAAAAATACCAAAAAAAAAAAAAACAAAAAAAAAAAAAATTAAAAAACACCAAAAAAAAATTAAAAAAAACCAAAAATTTAAAAATAAAAAAAATAAAAAATACAAAAATACAAAAAATACCAAAAATACAAAAAATACCAAAAAAAAAAAAAAAAAAAACAAAAAATACAAAAATACCAAAAATAAAAAAATACAAAAAATACAAAACAAAAATTAAAAAATACCAAAAATTAAAAAAATACTCAAAAACACCAAAAATACCAAAAACACCAAAAACACCAAAAAATACCAAAAATAAAAAAACCAAAACCAAATACCAAAAAAAATAAAAAAAAAAAATACCAAAAAATACCAAAAAAATACCAAAAAATAACAAAAAAATTAAAAAATACCAAAAACACCAAAATAAAAAAAATACAAAAAAATACCAAAAAATACAAAAAAAAAAAAAACAAAAAAATACCAAAAATACAAAAAAATACCAAAAAAACCAAAAAAATAAAACCAAAAATACCAAAAATACCAAAAAATAAAAAAAAAAAAAAATAAAAAAAATACAAAAAAATACCAAAAAAAAAAAAAATAAAAAAAAATAAAAAAATACAAAAAATACCAAAAATACCAAAAAAATACCAAAAAATACAAAAACAAAAAAATATAAAATTAAAAAAATACAAAAATACCAAAAAATACAAAAAAAAAAAAAAAAATTAAAAATAAAAAACACCAAAAAATACAAAAAATACCAAAAAATAACTAAAAATACCAAAAAACCAAAAAAAATAAAAAATACCAAAAAATATAAAAATACCAAAAAATTCAAAAAATACAAAAAAACCAAAAAAATACCAACAAAAACAAAAAAAATAAAAAAAAATAATAAAAAAATACCAAAATTAAAAATCACAAAAATACCAAAAAAATACCAAAAAAAAAAAAATACCAAAAATACCAAAAATACCAAAAATACCAAAAAAAATACCAAAAAATACAAAAAAAAAAAACCAAAAAAAAACCAAAAATAAAAAAAAAATACCAAAAAAAATCAAAAATCAAAAAATACCAAAAAAAATACCAAAAATACAAAAATTAAAAAAAATACAAAAAATACAAAAAAATACCAAAAATACCAAAAAACCAAAAAAAAAA
Organism: Drosophila parabipectinata; assembly: GCA_018153455.1. Classification (NCBI taxonomy): domain Eukaryota; kingdom Metazoa; phylum Arthropoda; class Insecta; order Diptera; family Drosophilidae; genus Drosophila; species Drosophila parabipectinata. Next base: position 73,114 of record JAECYA010000065.1, read on the forward strand.
AAAAAAATACAAAAAACCAAAAAACAAAAACTAAAAAAATAAAAAAATAAAAAAAATACAAAAATACCAAAAAAAAAAAAAACCAAAAAATACAAAAAAAATTAAAAAAAAAAAATAAAAAAAAAAAAAAAACACCAAAAATACCAAAAAAACCAAAAAAAAAAAAAACCAAAAAATCACAAAAAAATCAAAAAAAAAAAAAAAAATACAAAAAATAAAAAAAATACCAAAAATTTAAAAAATACCAAAAATACCAAAAATAAAAAAAAATACAAAAAAAAAAAAATCAAAAAATACCAAAAAAAAAAAAAAACACAAAAAATACAAAAAAAACAAAAAAAAACAAAAATACCAAAAAAAAAAAAAAAAAATCAAAAAAATACCAAAAAAAATACAAAAAACCAAAAATACCAAAAAATACAAAAAACCAAAAAAAAAAAAATAATTAAAAATACCAAAAAAAAAAAAAAAAAAAATACCAAAAATACAAAAAATACCAAAAAAACAAAAAAAAACACTAAAAATAAAAAAAAAAATAAAAAAAAAATACCAAAAAAAAAAAATAAAAAAAAATACCCAAAAAAAAAAAATAATTAAAAAAAATACCAAAAAATACAAAAAAAAAAAAAAAAAAAAAAAAAAAATACCAAAAATACCAAAAAAAAATTAAAAAAAATACAAAAAAAAAAATACCAAAAAAATAAAAAAACCAAAATTAAAAAAAATACCAAAAAAATTAAAAAACAAAAATACCAAAAAAAAAATAAAAATTAAAAAATACCAAAAAATAATAAAAAAAATACAAAAATACCAAAAAATACAAAAAATACCAAAAAATACAAAAATAAAAAAATACCAAAAAACAAAAAAAAAACCAAAAAAAAAACACCAAAAAAACAACAAAAAATACCAAAAAAAAATACCAAAAAAAAAAAATACAAAAAATACCAAAAAAATAAAAAAAAAATACCAAAAAATACAAAAAAAATATAAAAATACAAAAAAACCAAAAATACCAAAAATACCAAAAAATACCAAAAAAAAAAAAAATACCAAAAAATACCAAAAAATAAAAAAAATAAAAAAAATACCAAAAATACCAAAAAAAAACCAAAAATACAAAAATACCAAAAAAATACCAAAAAAACCAAAAAAAAAAAAACCAAAAAATACCAAAAAAAAAATAAAAAAATACAAAAATACCAAAAAATACCAAAAAACCAAAAAAAATAAAAAAACAAAAAAATACCAAAAACACCAAAAAAAAAAAAAAAAAACCAAAAAAAACTAAAAATACCAAAAATTAAAAAATACCAAAAAAATACCAAAAAATACCAAAATTAAAAAACAAAAAAAATACCAAAAAAAAATAAAAAAATACCAAAAATACTAAAAATAAAAAAATACCAAAAAACACCAAAATCAAAAAAACCAAAAAAAAAAATTAAAAATACCAAAAAATAAAAAAATAAAAAAAAAAAAATACCAAAAAACCAAAAATACCAAAAATTTAAAAATACCAAAAAAAAAAAAAAATAAAAAATACCAAAAAACACAAAAATAAAAAATACCAAAAAAAAAAAAAAAAAAAAACACCAAAAAAATACCAAAAAACTAAAAAAAAAAAAAAAAAATACCAAAAAAAAAAAAAATACAAAAAAATAAAAAAAAAAAAAATACCAAAAAAAAACCAAAAAAAATACCAAAAAACAAAAAAATACCAAAAAAAAAAATTAAAAAATACAAAAAAAAACCAAAATTAAAAAACTAAAAAAAATACAAAAATACCAAAAAAAAAATACAAAAAAATACAAAAAAAAAAAAAAAAAAAATACCAAAAACAAAAAAAAAAAAACAAAAAAAAAAAAAAAAAAAAAAAAAATTAAAAATACCAAAAAATACCAAAAAATTAAAAAAATAAAAAAACCAAAAAAAAAAAAAAAAAAAAACAAAAAAAAAAAATACCAAAAAAAATAAAAAATACCAAAAAAAAATAAAAAAAAAAAAAAAAAAAATACTCAAAAAATACCAAAAATACCAAAAAATACCAAAAAAAAAAAAACAAAAATACCAAAAAATTAAAAAAAAAAAAATAAAAAAATACCAAAAAACACAAAAATACCAAAAATACAAAAAATACCAAAAAATACAAAAATACCAAAAAAAAAAAAATAAAAAAAAAAAAATACCAAAAAAAAAAATACAAAAAATACAAAAAAATACAAAAAAATACCAAAAAAAAAAAACCAAAAAATACAAAAAAACCAAAAATACAAAAAAAATAAAAAATACCAAAAAATACCAAAAATACCAAAAAATAACCAAAAAAAAAAAATCAAAAAAACAAAAAACACAAAAAATACAAAAAAACCAAAAAAACAAAAAAAAATACCAAAAAAATACCAAAAAACAAAAATACAAAAATACCAAAAAAAAAATTAAAAATACAAAAAAATACCAAAAAATTAAAAAAAATAAAAATAAAACCAAAAAATACAAAAATACCAAAAAAAAACACCAAAAACACAAAAACACCAAAAAAAAAAAATTTAAAAAAAAACTAAAAATAAAAAAAATACAAAAATTAAAAAAAATAAAAATCCAAAAATACCAAAATAAAAATACCAAAAAATACCAAAAACCAAAAAACACCAAAAATAAAAAACCAAAAACACCAAAAAACACCAAAAAAATACCAAAAATACCAAAAAAATAAAAATCAAAAATACCAAAAAAAATACCAAAAATACCAAAAATACCAAAATAAAAAAATACAAAAAAACTAAAAAATACCAAAAAATAAAAAATACAAAAAAAACAAAAAAAATAAAAAAAACCTAAAAATAACTAAAAAATAAAAAAACCAAAAAAAATTAAAAAAAACCAAAAATACAAAAAAACACCAAAAATACCAAAAAAATCTAAAAAAAATAAAAAATACAAAAATACCAAAAAATACCAAAATAAAAAAAAATTAAAAAAAAACCCAAAAAATACAAAAAACCAAAAAACCAAAAATACCAAAAAAAACCAAAAAAAAAAAAACAAAAAAAACCAAAAATACCAAAAATAAAAAAAAAAAAAAAAAATACAAAAACAAAAAATACCAAAAAAACAAAAAAAACCAAAAAAAAACCAAAAAACACCAAAAATACCAAAAAAATACCAAAAAAATACCAAAAAAAAAAAATACAAAAAAATACCAAAAATACAAAAAAAATAAAAAAAAAAAAAAAATACCAAAAATACAAAAATACCAAAAATACAAAAAAAACCAAAAAACACCAAAAATAAATTAAAAAATACTAAAAATACCAAAAAAACCAAAAAAAAAAAAAAAAAATACCAAAAATAACCAAAAATACAAAAAAAACAAAAAAAATACCAAAAAAAAAAAACACCAAAAAAACCCAAAAATAAAAATACAAAAAAATTCAAAAATACCAAAAATACAAAAATACCAAAAATACCAAAAATTTAAAAAAATACAAAAAACAAAAAATACCAAAAACAAAAACCAAAAAAATTAAAAAAAAAACAAAAATAACCAAAAACAAAAAAAAACTAAAAAAAACAAAAATACAAAAAAAAAAAAATCTAAAAAAATACAAAAAAAAAAATACAAAAAAATTCAAAAAAAAAATCAAAAATACCAAAAAACAAAAAAATACAAAATACCAAAAAAAACAAAAAATACCAAAAAAAACACCAAAAAAACACCAAAATACAAAAAAAAACAAAAATTCAAAAAAATACCAAAAAATACAAAAAAATTAAAAAATTAAAAAAAATAAAAAAACTAAAAACACCAAAAAAAAAAAAAATACCAAAACACCAAAAAATACCAAAAAAAACAAAAAAAATACCAAAAATTAAACAAAAAAATTAAAAAATCAAAAAAATACAAAAAAATACCAAAAAATACCAAAAAAAATCAAAAACCAAAAAATACAAAAATACCAAAATAAAAAAACACAAAAATACCAAAAATACCAAAAAAATAACTAAAAATACTAAAAAAATAAAAAAATAAAATAATTAAAAATACAAAAAAAAAATCTCAAAAAAACCAAAAACAAAAAAAAAAAACAAAAAAAATAAAAAAAAAAATACAAAAAAATACAAAAAAAACACCAAAAAAATACAAAAAATAAAAAAAATAAAAAAATTCAAAAAATAAAAACCAAAAAAATACCAAAAAACACCAAAAAATACCAAAAAAATCTAAAAAAAAAACCAAACAAAAATACTAAAAAAAATACAAAAATACCAAAAATAAAAAAACAAAAATCTAAAAAAATCTCAAAAAATACCAAAAAAAAATCTCAAAAACCAAAAAATCTTCAAAAAACAACCAAAATTAAAAACCAAAAAATATCAAAAATACCAAAAAAACTCAAAAAATAAAAAAAAAAACCCAAAAAAACCAAAAAACCAAAAACTAAAAAAATACCAAAAATAAAAACCAAAAAAATACCCAAAAATACCAAAATAAAAATACCAAAAAAAACCAAAAAAATTAAAAATACCAAAAATTTCAAAAAAACCAAAAATATAAAAAAATACAAAAAATACCAAAATTTTAAAAACAAAAAATACCAAAAAATTAAAAAAACAAAAATCTAAAAAAAAAAAAATAAAAAAAATACAAAAAAAAAAATACCTAAAAAAACTAAAAATACAAAAAACAAAAAAAAACTCAAAAATCACAAAAAACCAAAAAACTCAAAAAAAATAACAAAAATACCAAAAAAAAAAAAATCTAAAATACCAAAAAAAATACAAAAAATACCAAAAAATCAAAATACAAAAAAAAAACAAAAAAAATAAATAAAAAAAACCAAAATCTCAAAAAATAAAAAATACAAAAAACTCACCAAAAATAAAAAAAAAAACACCAAAAATATAAAAAAAAACTCAAAAAAATAAAAAAAATAAAAATACCAAAAAAATCTCAAAAAATAAAAAAAACCAAAAAATACAAAAAAAATACCAAAAAAAATTCAAAAAAATTAAAAAAAAACAAAAATACCAAAACATCCCAAAAAATCAAAAAAAATCCAAAAAATCTCAAAAAAAAATCTCAAAAAAATAACTAAAAAAATTCAAAAAAATAATTAAAAATACTAAAAACCCAAAAATCACAAAAAATACAAAAATACCAAAAAACCAAAAAAAAAAAAAAAAAAACAAAAAAAAAACCAAAAAAAAAAATACTACAAAAATACCAAAAATAAAAAAAAAAATCTCAAAAAATAAATAAAAAAACCAAAAAATACCAAAAAAATAACAAAAATAAAAAAAATAAAAAATTACCAAAAAAAAATAAAAAAAAAAATAAAAAAATACCAAAAAAATAAAACAAAAAAAACTCAAAAAAAATTCAAAATAACAAAAATCTCAAAATACCAAAAAAATACCAAAAATACAAAAAAACCAAAAAAATACAAAAAAAAAAATCCAAAAAAACCAAAAAAAAAAAAAAATCTCAAAAAAACAAAAAAATTAAAAAAATTAAACCAAAAAAACAAAAACCAAAAAATGTAAAAAAATTTAAAAAATACCAAAAATACCAAAATAAAAAAAACAAAAAAATACCAAAAAAATCACCAAAAAAAACCCAAATACAAAAAAATCACAAAAAAAACTAAAATACCAAAAATAAAAAAAATTAAAAAAAATCTAAAAAATCACCAAAAAATAAAAAAAAATTAATAAAAAAAATACAAAAATACAAAATTAAACAAAATAAAATACCAAAAAAAATACAAAAAAAACAAAAAAATAAAAAAAAAAAAAAAAATTCAAAAAAAAATGCAAAAAATACTCAAAAAATCTAAAAAAAATACAAAAAAAATAAAATCAAAAAAACCAAAAATAAAAATACCAAAAAAAATCTAAATTTAAAAATATTAAAAAAAATACCAAAATGTCCCAAAAAAAAACCCAAAAAATACCAAAACACAAAAAAAAAATACAAAATCTAAAAAATCTCAAAAATACAAAAAAAAAAAAAAAAACCAAAAAAAATCCAAGTTAAAAAAATCTAAAAAATAAAAAAATACCAAAATAAATACCAAGTCAAAAAACTATAAAAAATATCAAAAAAATACCAAAAAAAATACAAAAAATACCAAAACAAAAAAAAAACAAAAAATGTCAAAAAATACCAAAAAAAATCAAAAACATACAAAAATCACAAAAAAACTACAAAAAAATCCAAAAAAATAAAAAAAATCAAAAAAATACCTAAAAAATACCAAAATTTAAAAAAATCAAAAAATACAAAAAAATACCCAAAAATCTAAAAAAAAAAATGCTAAAAAAAAATAAAAATCCAAAAAAAAATACCAAAAAGACAAAAAACTCAAAAAAAAATACAAAAAATACAAAAAAAATCTAAAAAATCACACTCCCAAAAAAATTTAAAAACAAAAAATCCAAAAAAATGCAAAAAATACCAAAAAAAAAAAATACCAAAAAAATTTCAAAAAAATCACAAAAAATACAAAAAAATACCAAAAATACAAAACAAATACCAAAATTAAAAAAAAATCCCAATTTTAAAAAAATTACCAACAAAAAAAAAAAAAAAAATTTACAAAATACCAAAAAATACCAAAATCGCAAAAATACCTAAAATAATACTCAAAAAATTACACCAAAAAATACGCAAAATACCAAAAATACTCAAAATTACCGAAAAAATGCACTTTAAAAAATTGTTACAAAAAAACTTAAAAAAATCTACAAAAAATTCACAAAAAAATCCAAAAAATACCGAAAAAAACAAAAACTTAAAAAAAAATACCAAAAATTTCCAAAAATACCTTAAAAAAATACCAAAACAAAAATACAAAAAATACCAAAAAAATACCAAAATTTACAAAAATACCAAAATTTAAAATGCTGTAAAAAAAATACCAACATTTTAGTGCACCTCCAGCTAAAATTACCGACCAACTGGCGGTTTTTCTCCAGGTAACGGCCAATAAATTACCGACCAACAGATGGCGCTTTATAAGTTTATTAACGATGCTGCAAAAATTAGCGACCAACAGATGTGCGCTTTAAAATAAGCTTTGTTAAAGATGCTGCAAAACAAATTACCGACCAACAGATGGCGCTTTATAAGTTTGTTAAAGATGCTGCAAAAAATTACCGACCAACAGATGGCGCTTTTATAAGTTTGCCAAAGATGCTGCAAAAAATTAGCGACCAACAGATGGCGCTTTTATAAGTTTGTTAAAGATGCTGTAAAAATTACCGACCAACAGATGGCGCTTTTATAAGTTTGTTAAAGATGCTGTAAAAAATTACCGACCAACAGATGGCGCTTTTATAAGTTTGTTAAAGATGCTGCAAAAATTACCGACCAACAGATGGCGCTTTTATAAGTTTGTTAAAGATGCTGTAAAAAATTACCGACCAACAGGATGGCGCTTTAGGTTTGTTAAAGATGCTATAAAAATTACCGACCAACAGATGGCGCTTTTATAAGTTTGTTAAAGATGCTGTAAAAAATTACCGACCAACAGATGGCGCTTTTATAAGTTTGTTAAAGATGCTGCAAAAAATTACCGACCAACAAAATTAGAGTATATTTTTTATGTTTCAATGTTAAAAAACGCTCATGGCTCTCCAAAAACCAGATATAAACAATCGAAACATGAAAAATACAAA
>JAECYA010000067.1:0-59208 GCA_018153455.1 Drosophila parabipectinata
GCTCTTATTACTATTTCGGTAAAAAGTCAGTTAAATTAAATTCTTCTTTAAGGATGTAGTCTCATGTTCCGGCCTACTTTTAGAGGTTATTTCAAAAAACTTTTTGTTGTAATAAAAAATAATGCGATCGTTTCAATTTTCAAATATGCTTTTATGGGCATCATAATCATCACTTCCTCTTTCTTTCAAGCGAACGGTCGTGTTTTTTGTGCGTTATGACAAAAATAGGTAAACCGGTGTTTACATACTTTGTGAATTAAATCTTTGTGAATCTTAACAATCTTAAAAGCCTGAACCGTATAGCTTCGCGAGTGCTGTGGTATATTTGGAGTCGAATTAATAATTTGTCTAAATTCTATTCCAAGCTTAGCTCAGCTCTGCTTCTTCCCCGGCTTATCTCTATTTCTGCATTTCTCTTTTGCACTATTTCAAAGCTCCCATTTCTGGCTTCTTGTTTGGCACAGTGGCTCAAGGTATTGTTTTTTTTAACTTTTTATATATTAATATTTGTTTTATTAAATAAAAAAAAAATAAATAAAATGGGATTTAAGCTTGTCTGCTCCATTTAGTCTTGTAACAAGACAATTCCACATCCCAGCCTAGCATCCATTGCTGGTTATGTAAAAACGTGCACGCCAAGTGTGCCGGTTTCACTGCATCAGTTTCGGATGCCATTTCCCGTAGTTCTGGGATACATTATTGTTGTGAAAATTGTCGTGCTGTGCAAGGCGAAATGAGGTCGTTCATGAGACAGACCAAAAATGGATTTAAAGAGCTGATCACTGGTTTTCGTAAAATCAATGCGCTTGACACTCAATTTAGTGGCCTTAAGCTGCTAAATGAGTCCCTAAGCGTCAAAAATCTGCTGTTTTCTGATCCGCCTCAGCCTGCTCAGCCGACATTAATGCACTTATATCTCTGGCCACCCCCAAGGGCTAAACTGAGAAAAATTCGTCAGAATTTCTCAGGGATAATGATTAATTGTCTGATATGTCCGCCATGGCATCCCTTCAAGTGATGCCACAGGTCCTAGGGAACGAAACCCCCATTAGAGTCACCCAAAAGGGTATTCCACTGTCGGACCACCGGCACCGACTGAAGCTGCAGTTCTCGTACCTGTGACACCAAACCCTTACAAGGTGTCTTTGTTCTCCCTGTTTTTTGGCCAGAGAATCTTTTCGTCCAAGAACATCAGCCTAGTTCCGTGAAAAAAAGTTAATAAACCAGTGGAAGTGAGACTTCCCAATATCGGAACAACTGACCAACCTTCCACCTCTTCTTTGGCCACTAACCCAAAAACTAGTTTCCCACTAACCTCTTACCTATCAGAATAATAGGGGGCTACGTAGTAAACTCCCAAGCTATATTCTGATATTTCTTTCTTTGCATCCCATATAACAGCATTTACAGAAACTTGGTTAAATCGGAGATCTTTAGCTCCGAAGTTTTTCCAAGTAAGTACACCACTTTTTAGACGGGGATCGATCTCAGCGAGAGGTGGTGAAACTACTATTGCTTCTGAAGAGGTGAAATCCCAAGAGTTTGGTGACATAGAATTTATTTGCATTTGTACGTCGATACGTCTCTCAATCTTATGACGGATCGCTGTACAAGATTCTTAATCCATCTCAGACCCCGTCATAACAAAACAGGGAGCCAACCGTGTCCGATTGATCGGGCGTTTACAACAAGCAGATGGTTAACCACGTCGCGCAGAGCGCATGCGGAACCGGGGAGAAATATGCAGCCGCAGCTTCAAGCACGGCTCCAGGAAATTGACGACGACGTCATTAAGATTATGATTCGGACGTCATTAACTTTTATGGGAATATCCCTGCTACAATTCGACCAACGACAAGAGACCAGACGACGGGGTTCAAACGGAATCGAATGGCCCGCAATACCCGATACAGGATTCTTTGGCTACTAACCCAAAAAACTAGTTTCGTCCTTTCGTAGCAAACTCCCTAAACTATATTCTGATAGTTCTTCCTTTGCATCCCACATTATAGCTTTTACAGGAACTTGGTTTAAGCCGAGATCTTTAGCTCCGAAGTTTTTCAAGTAAGTACACCACTTTTAGACGGGATCGACCTCAGCGAAGAGGTGGAGTCCTCATTTCGGTAGACTCTACTCTTGCTTCTGAAGAGGTGAAATCCCAGAGTTTGGTGCATAGAATTTATTTGCGTTAAAATCACTATGTTCGTTAAAGCTTTATACATTACATGTTCATATATACCTCCTATGTCTGAACCGCCTACATATTGGCAGCATTTGTCCGCCATTCGATAAGTCTCTAATCTTATGACGGATCGTGACCAACTCGTAGCGGTGGGCGACTTTAATATCCCAGAATTAAAGTGGTCCAACGTCGATAACTCACCATCTTTGTCACTTATAACTCACCATGACTTCACCGCGGGCATGTTTGACATGTCCCTAGGTCAGATCAATCATGTTAGAAATTCACTAGGTCGGCTTTTAGACTTGTGTTTTGTATCTGATCCTGATGGTACTGCTCTCTCCAGAGCTTTTCCCCTTTCAGCGCCAGAGGATCCATATCACCCCCCACACTGGAGGTCTCAATCGAAACCACTCCTGGTATCGATCAGATGTCTCGAGCGTGGTAAATAAGATTCGCTGTTTCCGTAAAGCTGATTTTTTCAGAAACTTAATAGCCTTATTGATACATTTGACTGGTCTGATATTCTGGCATGCACTGATCTTAATGTCACTTTAGAAAAATTTTATTTTACTTTAAATAAATTTTTTGACTCATGTGTGCCTTGGAAATATCCGTCCGCTTCAACAAATCCTCCTTGGTTTACAAGGTGCCTTACTAACAAAAATAAAAAAATAAGCTTTTACTTAAATATAAAAAACCTGCAGTAGTGTTGATTTCTCAAGATACCTACTAGCTCGGTCGAATTTTACCGTGCATAACGCTGAATGTTATAGGAATTATATTGGCCGCTGCCGGATTCAATTTACTCAGGATCCAAAGCAGTTTTATAATTTTGTAAACACGTATCTTTTTCACCTCTGCTTACGTTTGAAAATTCCTCTGCGACAATAATAGCAAAAAGTCATTTTTTTGCTTGGCTATAAGGTTAAGGTATGAAAACAAAATCACCTTTCAGTTTGACAGTTTGGAATTAAGGGACCAAACCCGAACGATACCCGACCAAACCTGCAGTAGTATTGATTTCTCAAGATACCTACTAGCTCGGTCGAATTTTACCGTGCATAACGCTGAATGTTATAGGAATTATATTGGCGCTGCCGGATTCAATTTACTCAGGATCCAAAGCAGTTTTATAATTTTGTAAACACTAAGCGTAAACACGTATCTTTTTCACCTCTGCTTACGTTTGAAAATTCCTCTGCGACAATAATAGCAAAAAGTCATTTTTTGCTTGGCCACTAAAGTCTCTAATCTTATGACGGATCGTGACCAACTCGTAGCGGTGGGCGACTTTAATATCCCAGAATTAAAGTTGTCCATCGTCGATAACTCACCAACTTTGTCACTTATAACTTACCATGACTTCACAGCGGGCATGTTTTGAACGTGTCAGATCAATCAGTACATGCTCTCTCCAGAGCTTTCCCCCTTTTCCCCAGAGGATCCATATCACCCACGCGCTGGAGGTCTCTCGAAACCACTCTAATATCGATCAGATATCTTCGTGGTGTAAATAAATCGCTGTTTCCGTAAACTGATTTTCAGAAACTTAGCCTTATCGATACATTTGACTGGTCTGTTATTTTTCGTGCACTGATCTTAATGTCACTTTAGAAAAAATTTAATTTTACTTTAAATACATTTTTTGACTCATGTGTGCCTTGGAAATATCTGTCCACTTCACAAATCCTCCTTGGTTTACAAGGTGCCTTACCAACAAAAAAAAAAAAAACATTTTACTTAAATATAAAAAAACCTGCAGTAGTATTGATTTCTCAAGATACCTACTAGCTCGGTCGAATTTTACCGTGCATAACGCTGAATGTTATAGGAATTATATTGACCGCTGCCGGATACAATTTACTCAGGATCCAAAGCAGTTTTATAATTTTGTAAACACTAAGCGTAAACACGTATCTTTTCACCCCTGCTTACGTTTGAAAATTCCTCTGCGACTTCTGATCAGGCCATTGCCGATCTATTCGCAGAATTTTTCAAACAACTTATTCTCCTCCTAATTTGACAGATCAGCCTTACGCATATAACATTCAAGCAGCAAATCTTTTAGGGTCTTTTAAGGGTAAAACCCATTTATTCGCCAGGCCCCGACGGAGTACCAGGCTGTGTGCTAAAATACTGCGCCAGGGCTCTGTGCAAACCTCTTCTAAGACTTTTCAACTTATCTTTGGAAACGTCGATTTTCCCCTTAAGTGAAAGGAATCATTTATAATTCCCCTACATAAAAAAGGGAAAAGGTCGAGGCTGCCAACTACAGCGGCATCTCTAAGTTGTCAGCAATACCGAAGTTATTTGAAAAATTAATTACCCCTCATTTGCAACACCTTTGCTCTTCGATCATCACTCCTTGTCAGCATGGCTTTATTAAGCGTCGCTCCACCACCACAAACTTATTGGAGTTGACATCCTTTGTCATAGATGGCTTTTGTAAGGGTTATCAAACCGATTTAATTTACACAGACTTCAGCAAAGCATTTGATTCAGCTAATCACTCACTCTTGTTGAGTAAACTGAATATGCTGGGTCTTCCTAAAGACCTCTTAACGTGGATCTCCAGCTACCTAGATGGAAGGACACAAAGAGTCTTATTAAAAACATACAATCCCGTCTGGTCCGTGCTACATCTGGCGTCCCTCAAGGAAGTCATCTTGACCCGCTATTATTCACGCTTTTTATTAATGACTTGCCCCCTGCTTTAACGAACTCTCTAGTTCTTATGTATGCAGATGATGTAAAGCTTTGTCTTCAGTACAAATCCATCTCTGCCCAATGCAGTCTTCAGTCTGACCTTGATAACTTTCAAAAATGGTGTTTAGCTAATGATCTAATACTTTGTTTGCTCCAAAAATTGGCAAACTGCGAAAATGCCTGTTTCAGGCCAGCAACTATGGTCCCAGTAACAACGCATCAACCGAATTCAATCGAAGTTCTTTTATTACTAGTTTCTATCTGCTCCTTCTATTCTTTCCTTCGAAGCTGCGACGCAGCGAGTAACAAGAGAGAGTACTTAACAGAGTGATAACATTTTAGGCGGTACAATTCAAATATTTCTCATAAGTATGGGAGTAGAACACACGTAGAGATCTTGCAGCTCGTGCTCAATTGGGGGTTATTTTATTTGCTCGTAGCTGCCTATGCCCCGTCTCATAGCTAATAGCCCAAGTTGCGAGTTCTACGTATTTCCCTCACCTATTATTTTTTAAACAAGTTACTGACTCAACATCGGCCGCGTTGAATGGCCGAAGGGCTTCAATTGATAGGTAATGGTGCTAGTCTATGGATAGCACGTTTGTAGATTCCATTTTTAGTTTTTACGATGGCCACTCGGACCCTTCCATCAGCACCTGTAATCGTTTCGGTGATGATGCCCAGAAGCCATGTCTGAGGTGGCAGATTGTCCTCCTGAATTGCGACAACGGTTCCAGCAGTTACATTTGGCGACTCCTTATTCCATTTCACGCGTTGTTGTAAGCTCAACAGGTAGTCTCGTGACCAATCCTTCCAAAGCGGGTTGTTTTATCGCAGACACCAAATGCCAGCGCTGAAGAAACGATAAATTCGGTTCCACAATTGCCTGAGCGGATGCTGGAGGCAAGGTCGCCAAACTGGTCCCGACGAGGAGGTGCCCAGGGGTTATAGCTTCACCATTTGTTGGGCTTGAGCCGGTCGCGATAATCGGTCGAATTCAGCACCGCTTTCAACTTTCACGATCACCGTCTGGAGCTCGTCTTCCTTTAGTAACGCGTTACCCACAGCTCGGAGAAACAAGTGTTTAGCCGATTTAACGGCCGCCTCCCAAAGCCCTCCAAAATGTGGGGCTCTGGGAGGGATGAAGATAAATTCGAATCGGCGAGGTGCTCCGAATGCTGTCATTGCGTCCTTATGGGTTTCCAATTTGCTCATTAGGTCATGTATGATGCGAGACGAGCCCGAGAAATTCGTAGCGTTATCGCATTACAATTATTCGATGGGTCCACGTCTTCCGACAAATCTAGATAACCACATAATGAATGTATTAGCGGTGAGATCTTTTACAAGTTCAAGATGAACGGCTTTTGACAGGAAGCAAATGAATATCGATACATACATCTTGATTGGAGGCTTGCCACGAATTCCTAGTGATACTCGAATCGACCCAAATAAGTCAACTCATAATTGCAAACGGCCTTGTTCCTATCAAACGGTCGGCTGGTAAGTTACCCATTATTTGTGAAGCTAATTTTGGCTTGTATCGAAAGCGTACTGCACATTGTCGTACGACCGCGCTACATTCGCGCCTAGCATTTATGAGCCACATTGTTTGGCGAATAAGACCAACCAATGCTCTGGGTCCTGCATGACAGTTTGTTCTATGCAGATGTTGAATGTATAAACTCACGAATCTGTTGCCCTTTGGCATAAGAAGCGGAAACTTTACGCTGTAGCTTAACTGTGCATTGAACAATCGACCTCCTACTCGCAACAAAGACTAAAACTCGGGCTAAGCGCAATTAAGGTGCTGCAACGATTTCCAAAGCTCCCTCTGATCGATGAACTGTATTTTTGCTGTATGTATGTGTGTGTGATGTGTGCGATGGTATGTGCATGTGAAGAGAGAAAGAACGGCACCAAGCAACTAAAGAACCAACCTGTAATCTTGACACATGTTTGCCTCAAAACTTACGCCTTGGCTGATTTTTGCAGGCTTTATGTATGTAGGTCATTTACCGAAATTCTATCAATTTGTTACTTAGCGTGATTAGAAATCCAGCGGCGTGTCCAGTACAAGCCCAAACTGAGATTCCACGGTGAATGTATAGCTGATCTGCTATGTATATGATGATACGTCCTTCTGAGTCCACCCGGGGCGCCAAAAAATGTTTGCTCCAAATTGGCAAACTGCGACTGTTTAATGCCTGTTTCAGGCCAGCAACTATGGTCCCAGTAACAACGCATCAACCGAATTCAATCGCAGTTTTTTTTATTACTAGTTTCTTTCTCTCCTTTTCTATTCTTTCCTTCGAAGCTGCGACGCAGCGAGTAACAAGAGCGAGTACTTAACAGAGTGATAACATTTTTAGGCGGTACAATTCAAATATTTCTCATAAGTATGGGAGTAAGGAACACAGATCTTAGAGATCTTGCAGCTCGTGCTCGTTGGGGGTTATTTTATTTGCTCGTAGCTTGCTATGCCCCGTCTCATAGCTAAGTAGCCCAAGTTGCGAGTTCTACGTATTTCCCTCACCTATTATTTTTTAAACAAGTTACGACTCAACATACTTAATGGATCAAAATGCAAACATATGTCTCTTTATCGTTCTTGCCCTCTGCAAGCTATACTAACACGCCAGCATTTACTAACACGCTTAAGTTTTAACATTCCTAATAGAAGGACTCGAAACTTTAGTCCTCTGTTCATTAGCCGTTGTAGTTCGACATATGCACTGCATCACCCTTTTAGGGTATTATGTTTGAACTACAATGGTCTCTACTCTATAACAACTCCTTGTTTGGTCATTGAGCGTTTTCAATGCCGTAAATAAAAGACGATTTTGTATTTAAATTGAACGTTATAAATGTTTATTTCTGCATACAGATCAAGCCGGATGATCCGCAGATAGACCAGCTATGGTGCATGCAGAGACTCAAGTAAAAGTACAGAGAGAGCGGCCCGACTGGTCACTGCGAAGCTAAAGCTCTCGAATAATAGAGAGGGCGGCCCGACCTAGACACTGCGAGCTAAAACTCTCTATGGAAAGTTTGAGCCGAGCAGCCGAGAAAGAGTCGGCTTACGATCAACAAAGCCTTTGTACAAACTTAAGCCTAATAAATAAACCTGACACAAATAATTACACTAAACATTACATAAACATTATTTAAACATTATTTAAGCATAAACATTAAACGCCGTGCTGCTGCTTGACCCGACACTCCTCTTAGCTTAACAAATTTCAAATAGCTTAATATGTACTAACAAAACGTTTCTCGAGCGCCCCTCGGTCGTCTGGGCCTCTAAGCTTTATGATGAATACAGGAATGCTAGCTGATGCTCTTATTGATGCACAAGCCATTTCCAAATTCAAAAAGACCGCGCAAAAAAAAAAAAAATAATAAAAAAAATAAACTATTTGAAAATATTTTGTTTAATTTATTCTTGTGTAGTTTAATCACACTTTATAGCATGCCAAAGTATGCATATAAAAAAAGTAGGTGCCTGGCGCAGATGATTTCGACTGCTAGAGTCATCCGAAACAAAAAATTAGAATAGATTATTGTTTTGTAAGGTTATGGCTCTGTCCGCACTAAAGAATGAAATATTTTCATGAATAAACAACAAAAATGACGAACTCACAAAAAAAATTTTTTTTTTAATTTAAAAAATTTATCTTAAGGGGGACATCTGAGTAGAATTTTGAAAAAATCGAAAGTTTTTTTTTTCGCTTAAGGGGTTATATACAGTTGTGATACATGAAAAAATCGGTTTTTTTTTGCATATTCTTTAAGTATATTCTATTGGGAATACTCTCACAAAAATTCATAACGATCGGAGCATTAGAACCGAAGCTGTAGCTATTTATAGCGCACTATCTGCATATAAAACTTGAACAAACTTGAAACTTTAAACGCGATTATCTCAGAATCTTTTTTGGGAAATTACCTTTGCGGGGTCATACGATTACTAAAAAACTACTAATCCGATCAAACACCAAATTTTGACCACTTATTTATTATGCTATTAGCTAGTCCGTGAACGAGGATTTTTAATTTTTTTTGAAAACTATTTTTTTAAAGCACAAAAAACGAAAATCTTATACCTTGAAAAAGTACATTTTTGTTAAAAACGTCGCCTTTTTTTTTTAATCAAAATTTTTACAAATCCCTCGTTCACGGACTAGACAATACAATATACTAACTAAACTTTTTTGAATTTTGGATTTCGGATGAACCGTTTTTGAGAAATCATGTCCACCGCAAGACACCATGGAAAAAGACGATCCGGGAATTCAGCTATAACATTTTTGTTATGTAATATTTTTTTATGACAAAATTTAATTAAGTACCACGAAACATGTACTAACAGCTATAACATTTTTGTTATGTAATATTTTTTTATGACAAAATTTAATTAAGTACCCAGAAACATGTACTAAACAACGTCGGTAAAACATTTTTCATAAATATTTTCTATGGTGTCAAAAAAATCGATAAAATCCATATATTTGCGCGGTACAACTGTATATAACCCCTTAACAAATTTTTTAGGGTCTTAAAAATGACATATCAAAAGATAGAGTCCGGCAAAAGTGTCTAAGTGTCGAAATTTTTCATTCTGCGGCGATGCCTCACAGGTATATCCCACAGTACTTAAAACTTTAAACGCGTTTTTCTCGAAACCACTTTTTTTTTAGTTGGCCGAACACCTAACTCGAACAACTCTTAACCTATCGATCTAAAATTTTGACAGAATACTCAGAATACCTATGTCTATCGACACACGTAGGATTTTTTTTTTATTTTGCTTACTTTTTTTATCAACAATTTTGTGACGTTTTTTGTTAGTGAAAATTGAAAATTTTGTTCAATCACTTGCCATTTTGGAAAAAATCAATATATCGAAAAATCCTACGTGTGTCGATTGCCGTTGAGATAAAGAAACTAACCAAACTTGATTTTTGTTCTAGATCAAAAATTAAGGAGGTTAGGTGTTCGGCCATGGACCCCCTTTATAAAAATAGGGCCTACGAATAAGGGGGCTGCAGGGGGCCGCCATTTTGTTTTCGATTTATTAAAAAATTTTATTATGTAGTTTAAATATAATATAATAAAACCCCATTTACAAATTTTCGATTAGCTGTTTTGATTTGGCCAAAAAAATTCGAGAAAAACCGTTTTTTTTGGGCTGTTACTCTGATTTCCCCCCTTAAATTAATGATAAAAAAAAAACTAATCATTACAAATAAATGACTCTAGTACGTGACAGAGGTGTTACTTTTTAGGACAACATATCCGAATTTCAGAAAGATCAGTACCATAGAATTGGCCTATAATATAACTTACTAATCTGTTTGTAATTTTCTTCTAGCCCCTATGAGCTCGGCTGTGTGTTTCGCTAGGTCTCCTTGTGGTACCGCTCAGGCAGAGTACCACAAGTCCTACCAGGGGACCTCCCCCCTCCTAACAGCTAATGTGCCCAAGATTATGCTATCTTTCCTGCGGCACCTCGAGGTCCCATCCTGTTTTTCGAATGAAGGCTACGAGTCTGCGTGGAGCGATCTCCGCGATATCTGTTAGGTCCGTGAGTGCTGCTGCGCCCAAGAATTTTAGTTGGTTGCGCCCCAGCGCAAGTCATTGACACAGGAGGTGTGCGACTGTCTCTTCCTCTTCTACATCGCCACAGCTCCTGCAGTAGTCATAATGTGGCAGCGCTAATCTAATCTAGCAAAGTCCCATGATGGCCTTGACGGTCAGACTGTAGTCCTGCCCATTGAGGGTGATAAGCATCATTGATCTTTTCCTAGAGCGGATATGCCATTTCATGCGTGAGTTCCTGCAGTTTTGGAGATTTCTCCATTTCATCAGTGCTACGCGGTCAAAGTGGTCACTGAACTCAGCCTACACGTAGCTAAGGGAATGCCTACTGGTTCCTTCTCCGGGAGGAAGATTGTAGTACCCGCCCTTGCTAGTTCATCAGCGACGCCATTTCCCTCGTGGCTCCAGATAGGTGGATGTC
Organism: Drosophila parabipectinata; assembly: GCA_018153455.1. Classification (NCBI taxonomy): domain Eukaryota; kingdom Metazoa; phylum Arthropoda; class Insecta; order Diptera; family Drosophilidae; genus Drosophila; species Drosophila parabipectinata. The sequence continues at coordinate 10,914 of JAECYA010000067.1, forward strand.
ATACTGTTCTGCCATCTCAATAAAAGATCTGCGACAGTCATCCACTGTCCTTGAGTTAGATGAGAATCTGTCAACGGCTTTGAGTGCCGCTTGACTGTCTGAGAAGATACAGATTGTTTCTTGATTGCCAGTAATCTAAGGGGGATCTAAGTGCTTCCCCGATAGCTATTACTTCTTGGAACACACTCCAGTGGTCAGGTAGTCTGAAGGACTCATTTAGACACAGCCGTTCGCAATGGAAACCGCCTCCCACCTGGCCATTCAATTTTGAACTGTGTGGATTTGTGTGGTCCATTCCTCCCTTGTTGGAATGGATTCCTTATATTTTAAGGTGGGATGATCGACAGGTATGCAGTAGTCTGTAGCCCCCGTTGGCGTGCAATGATGTAGGTACCTACACCAACTTGGTACCTACAATTTGGGGACTTTCACCATTTAAGGCCATTGGATTTTTGGCATCTATAGAGCGCGATTGTTGCCTTACTTGCTCTATCCATAGTGTTTGACTTCCAGTACAGTTTCCTGTCTATCGCAATTCCTAGGTACTTGGCGCTACCTTTGAGTGAGAGTGTTTCGATAGTTTTGGAAGCCTAAAAATTTGGTATTTTGTACTTCCTGTAGGAGAAGCTCGGTTATGGATGAGTTTGAGTCTGGATTGGGTTTGGATATCTTTAAATAGATTCTCCTCCTAATGACGCCTCAACAATCCTGTTTCTTCGTCAGCGCATTAATTACACAGAATGTCATAGTTACGACATAACCTCAAAAATTTGATAAAATTTTAGAAAATGGATTCGGTCTGAGCCCAGAACTCGGAAAACAAAAATTTGTTACACCGAGCATTGTCCTACGATTTGTTTAGCTAGGTATGTTTATAAATAAAAGTCTGGTTCTGTAGGATGGAAGCCTGAATATTTGCATCCCAGTACACCCCTCTAAGCGCGAATATTAAAAAATTCTTTTTTAAGGATTCTAAGCGGTCCTTATGTACTCCATATTGGTTTACACATGTACACATATTTCACATATTGGATTTCAGATACATGAACCGTAATCCAGTATGGGACGGACCAAAGAAATAAATAATGTTTTGGTTATGTATGGGTCAATAAATTCTTTTGACCACCTTTTAATAAAACTATGGATTTGGCCTTATTATCCATAAAGGAAATATGGTCGAAAAATTTTAGTTTAATGTCTAATAGGACGGCGAGATCATTAACCTGAGGTAATTTGTCTAAGGCAATCCCATTAACAGAAAACGTAGCTTGAAGAGGGACAAGACATATGCTTGCATTTTGATCCATTTTTTTGATCACCTTTTAATAAAACCAAGGACTCCTTTAGCCTTATTAACCATTAAGGAAATATGGTCGGCAAATTTAAGTTTGATTTCTAATAGTATGCCGAGATCATTAACCTGGGTTTATTTCTCTAAGGCAATACCATTAATAGAATAAGTAGCTTGCAGAGGGGCAAGAACGATAAAAAGACATATCTTGCCTTTTTGATCCATTAAGTATTAGATCATTAGCTAAACACCATTTTGAAAGTTATCAAGGTCAGACTGAGGACTGCATTGGGCAGAGATGGATGTGTACTGAAGACAAAGCTTTACGGCATCTGCATACATAAGAACTAGGGAGTTCGTTAAAGCAGGGGGCAAGTCGTTTACAAAAAACGTAAATAATAACGGGCCGCGATGACTTCCTTGAGGGACGCCAGATATTGCACGGACCAGACGGGACTGTATATTTTTAAATAAGACTCTTTGTGTCCTTCCATCTAGGTAGCTGGAGATCCACGTTAAGAGGTCTTTAAGAGGTCAACATGAGTGAGTGATTAATTGAATCAAATGCTTTGCTGAAGTCTGTGTAAATTACATCGGTTTGGTATCCTTTTCAAAAGCCATCTATGTCAAAGGATGTCAACTCCAGTAAATTTGTGGTGGTGGAGCGACGCTTAATAAACCCATGCTGACAGGGAGAGATGATCGAAGAGCATAGGTGTGGCAAATGAGGGAGAATTAATTTTTCAAATAACTTTGGAATTGCCGACAACTTAGACATGCCTCTGTAGTTGTCAGGATCGGACTTTTTCCCTTTTTTATGTAGGTAAATTATTAATGATTCCTTCCACTTAAGGGGAAAAATCGAGGTTTCCAAAGATAAGTTGAAAAGTCTTAGAAGAGGTTTGCACAGAGCCATGGCACCGTACTTTAGCACATAGCCTGGTACTCCATCGGGGCCTGGCGAATAAATGGGTGTGACCCTTAGAAGATCAGATAATAAGTTTTTCTCGGAGAAAAACGAACAGAAAATAAGATTAGCTGATTGAATGTTGTATTCGTAAGGCGGATCTGTCAATTTAGGCGGAGAATGAGTTGTTTGAAAAAAAGCTGCGAATAGATCGGCAATGGCCTGATCAAAGGTTGCAGATGAATTTTCAATCTTAAGCAGTGGTGGGAAAGATACATCTTTACGCTTTGTGTTTATAAAGTAAATTAAAATTGTAAATTAAATTCCTGTAACATTCAGCGTTATGCACGGTAAAATTTGATCAAGCTAGTAGGTATCTTGAAAAACAAACACTACTGCAGTTTTTTTTATAAATATAAAATTAGTAAGAGCCTATTTTTAGTAATTTTTAGGTTAATGAGGAACCTTGTAAGCCAAGGAGGATTTATTGAAGCGGACGGATATTTCCATGGCAAACAGGAGGCAAAAAATGTTTTTAGAGTACATATTAAGATCGGTGCATGCCAGAATATCGGACCAATCATACGTATCTATAAGGCTATTAAGTTTGTGAAAATCAGCTTTACGGAAACAGGGAATTTTATTTACCACGCGTGGAGACATCTGATCGATACCAGGAATGGTTTCGATTGAGATCTACAACGAGAGGTGATATGGATCCTGTGGGGTTGAAAGGGGAAAAGCTCTGGAGAGAGCGGTACCATCAGGATCAGATACAAAAGATAAGTCCAAAAGCCGACCTAACGAATTTTTAACATGGTTAATCTGACCTAGGGACATGTCAAACATCATGTCAAACATCAGATAGTGAGTTATCGACGTTGGACTTCTGGTATATTAAAGTCGCCCACAGCGACGAGTTGATCACAATCAGTCATAAGATTAAAAACGGATTGAATAGCGGAAAAATGTTGCCAATATGTGGGCGGTTCAGATTTCTCGGACAAAATGATTTTAATGCTAATAAACTCAATGTCACCAAACTCTTGTGCTACATAGCCCCCTATTATTCTGATAGGTAAATGTATATGACGATACTAGTTTTTTGGGTTAGTGGACGAAGAAGAGGTGGAAGGTTGATCAGTGCTTCTGATATCGGGTAGTTTAACTCCCGCTGGTTTTATCACTTTTTTCTTCACGGAACTAGGCTTATTTTCTTGGACGAAAATATTCTCTGGCCAAAAACTGGGAGAACAAATCGTTTTGAACATCAGCGCGGGCACACGAATCTTGATAGAAGACGTGCGCCGTATATAATTATATTTAAATTTAGATATGTCGCCCACCTTTTATATCGGCTTTTGTTTTGGCTTTGATATAAGCCGAGATATCAATCTCTAAGTATCGAAAAGCCGAAAACAAATATATGTTTCGATGGAGGAATCACCTGTAAGGGGTTTTGGTGTCGCAGGTACGAAAACTGCAGCATTAGTCGGTGCCGGTTGTCCGGACTGTGGAATACCCTTTTGGGTGAAACGGGGGTTTGACTCTAACGGGGGTTTCGTTCACTAGAATCTGTGGCATCACTTGAAGGGATTGGACAGCACGACAATTTTCGGAACAATAATGTATACCAGACCTACGGGAAATGGCATCCGAAACTGAGGCAGTGAACCCGGCATTGAACTTGGCGTGTACACCGTTGTATCGACGTATTAACGCAAATAAATTCTATGTCACCAAACTCTTGGGATTTCACCTCTTCAGAAGCAAGAGTAGTTTCACCACCTCCTCTTCGCTGAGATCGATCCCGTCTAAAAGTGGTGTACTTACTTGGAAAAACTTCAGAGCTAAAGATATCCGGATTTGACCAAAATTCTGTAAATGCTATTACATGGGATGCAAAGAAAGAACTATCCGAATATAGCTTGGGGAGTTTGCTACCTAGCCCACTAGTATTCTGATAGGTAAGAGTTAGTGACGAAACTAGTTTTTTGGGCTAGTGGCCAAAGAAGAGGTGGAGGGTTGGTCAGTGGTTCCGATATTGGGAAGTCTCACTCCACTGGTTTTTAACTTTTTCTTCACGGAACTAGGCTGATGTTCTTGGACGAAAGATTCTCTGGCCAAAAACTGGGAGAACAAATCGTTTTGAACATCAGCGCGGGCACGAATCTTGGAAAGAATACGTGCGCCGTGTATAATTATATTTTTAAATTTAGTTATGTCCTCCACCTTTTATATCGGCTTTTGTTTTGGCTTTTGATATAACCCGAGATATCAATCTCTGAAGTATCAGGGGCAAGCCGAGAAACAAATATATGTTTCGATGGAGGAATCACCTGTAAGGGTTTGGTGTCGCAGGTACGAGAACTGCAGCATCTAGTCATTGCCGGTGGTCCGGACTGTGGAATACCCTTTTGGGTGACTCTAATGGGGTTTCGTTTCCTAGGACCTGTGGCATCACTTGAAGGATGCCATGGCGGACATATCAGACAATTGCTCATTATCCCTGAGAAATTCTGACGAATTTTTCTGAGTTCTAACCCTTGGGGTGGCCAGAGATATAAGCGGCTGCATTAATGTCGGCTGAGCAGGTTGAGGCGGATCTGGAACAGCGGATTTCTTACGCTTAGGGGACTCATTTAGCAGCTGAAGGCCAGCAAACTGAGTGTCAAGCGCACAGAGTTGGTCATTGATTTTACGAAAACCAGTGATCAACTCTTTAAATCCATTTTTGGTCTGTCTCATGAACTACCTCATTTCGCCTTGGACAGCACGACAATTTTCACAACAATACTGTATAACCGACCTACGGAAAATGGCATCCGAAAATGAGGCAGTGAATTCGGCACACTTGGCGTGCACGACGTTTTCACATAACCAGCAATGGATTGTAGGCTGGGATGTGGAAATTGTCTTGTTACAAGACTTCATAGTGCCGACAAGTTTAGTTAAATATTTTTTTTTTTTTTTATTAATAAATCAAAAATTAATATATAAAAAAGTTAAAGGAACACAATACCTTGAACCACTGTGCCAAATAGGGAGCCGAAGCGGGAGCTTTGCAAAAGTGCAAAAGAGAAACAGAAATAGAGATAAGCCGGGGAAGAAGCAGAGCTGAGCTATGCTTGGAATTGAAATTATTCAATTTATTAATTCGACTCCAAATATAACGCAGCAATCGCGAAGCGATACGTTTTAAGCTTAAGATTCATAATATATGTATCTAATTGATTAAGTGAGTAAGCACCGGTTTACCAATATTTATAACAAAACGCAGTGCGATCAAAAAAAACCGACCGTTTGCTTAAGAGAAAGAGAGGGAAGTATTATTTCCAGTTCGTGAACGATTATTTTCAAGAATATTTGGTTTTTTCTGCATACAGTAACAATTTTTCCAAAAGATGATTTTTCGAGTTCTACAAATTTTACTAAAAAATTCTAATCTGCGAAATCAAAATTGACACATAAAAACTGAATCACGAACTCGGCACAATCATTACGAATATTTAAAAAAAAATTGAAGAAGTTCGATCAAATAGTTCTTGTGCAATCGTGGTCACAGCGAAGGAAAAACACGACTTTGAGATAATCGCATTCAAAGTTGCTTGACGCTGCCGCAGCCTGACGAACTATTATTTGGATCTCTATGAAAATTTGGGAAAATAAATATAAGTATATAAGATATACTTTAAGATTCAGCAAAAAAAAATTTCCTTTTTTTTTTTTAAAAAGGTATAACCCCTGTAGCAACATGAATAATGAAAAGGTTAAATAAAAAGGTAAATGAACTGTAGCAACATGAATATAGTTTTCATAAATAAAGCATTTTTTCCATCAATTTTATTTATTTTCTCACGATCCTGAATCTAAGACAGGTATCTTAAGTGATGAGTCGTATTTGCAGGGAATTAGGCAAACATTTTTTCACGATCCTGAATCTTATCCAGGTAGCGATCCTAAATTTTCTAAAGGTGTGTGGCGAACTTTCCACAGGTGTCGCATTCGATAAGTTGAATTTGTAGGAAATTAGGCAAACGGCGTATAAGCGGCAGACAAATTTTAGTACTATGTAACTAGGTAAACGGCGTACGAGGGAAATTTAGGGAGGGACGGAGTAGATAGGCCACTAAACTAAATGTTAAGCGCACAGAGCTGGTCATTGATTTTACGAAAACCAGTGATCAGCTCTTTATATCCATTCTTGGTCTGTCTCATGAACGACCTCATTTCGCCTTGGACAGCACGAAAATTTTCACAACAATAATGTATACCAGAGCTTCGGGAAATGGCATACGAAACTGACGCAGTGAACTCGGCACACTTGGCGTGTACGACGTTTTCACATAGCCAGCAATGGATGGTAGGCTGGGATGAGGAAATTGTCTTTTTTACAAGACTTCATAGAACAGACCAGTTTAAATTCCACATTTTTAGTTAATAAAACAAAATTAATATATAAAAGTTAAAAAACAATACACCTTGAACCACTGTGCCAAATAGAAAGCCAAAGCGGTAGCTTTGGAGAGTGCAAAGGAAAAATGCAGAAATAGAGATAAGACGGGGAAAAAGCAGGGCTGAGCTATGCTTGGAATTGAATTTAGACAAATTATTAATTCGTCTCCAAATATACTATAGCACTCGCTATGCGATACGGTTTAGGTTAAAACTTAAGATTCTCAATAGATTCGATTCACAAGCGAGTAAACACCGGTCTACCAATATTAATAAACGCAATATTTATACAAACGCATTGCGCGCAAAAAACACGTTCGCTTAAGAGGAAAAGAAAGAAGTGATTATATCTTCCTTTATTTTTATTTGCCTACCAATTATTTTTCTTTCTTGATTATTTTTGCCAGCCAATTAGGATTCGGCTGCCGATTGCTATTAAGTTTACTCTGGAGTTGAATCGGTCGATCATCATCCATTGGCTCTATAGCTTGTTGCTTTTGATTGTTATTTTGATTATTTTTTTGCCAAAAATTTTCCCTTTTGTGTCCAATTATAATTTTGGTTATAATTAAAGTTTTTCCCATTTTAGTGGTATTATTATTTTGTCGTATTTGATCAAATCGTAAGTTGTTACCCCGATATTTACTTTCATTTTTAAATCCATTAAACCTGTTTGCGAATTGAGCACGGAAATTGTTTGATTCTAATTCTTGGACCTTTGCCAAAGCATTGGGCAAATCTGGTCGACTTAATAAGAAAAAGAGTTTCTGAAATAGATCCATTAAGTCGGATAAAAATACTCGCAGAGCATTGCTCCTTATTGATTTGTTTGTTTGCTTGGTAATTACAATGTCCTTTCCGTATGTCATTATGGTTTTGTTTATTTTTAAGGTCATTTTTTATTGACTTCGTTATAGTACTCAGTAATTGTCATTCGTCCTTTCCTGAGAATACCTAGTTCCTTGAGAACATGTATAGGTCGTTTATCACTATTTATAAAGTCCAATCGGGATAAGATTGCTTTTTTTTGTTATCAAATCGAAAGTATTTTCGCCGATATTTACTTTCATTTTTAAAACCATTAAACCTGTTTGCGAATTGAGCACGGAAATTGTTCGAATCTAATTCTTGGACCTTTGCCAAAGCATTGGGCAAATCTGGTGGATTTAATGAGAAAAGTGTTTATGAAATAGACCCATTAGGTCCGGACTTACTAGATCCATTAGTATTTATACTCGTAGAGCATTGGTCGTTATTGATTTGTTTGTTTCTTTGGTAATTACACTGTCCTGTCCTTACGTTTGTCATTATGGTTTTGATTATTAATAAGGTCATTTTTTTATTGACTTCGTTATAGTACTCAGTAGTTGTTATTCGTCCTTTCCTGAGAGTAGGAAGTAAATACGCAATCGGCTGATTTCTTTCGTCATATCCGTGTATTCATGTTTATGTTGGTGGGAACGTAAATCCACAATCCAATATACCATACACTCATATATATATATACTCCTAAGTAAAAAATACATATTTACCTTTCATCCGACCCTGACATAAATATGTCTCCTGCAAGAAAGTAATAAAAAGAGACCGCAGCAGGTCAATTGGTTCCTTTTTTTTCTTGACCCTTCAGGGTGGAATTTCACTTTTCTACGAAAAGGTTTTCTTGTGATATACTTATTGTGTCTAGAAGAGCAATGAGTGCGTATTCCTTGTCACTAGGTGCCATTTCGACGATTGTCGTAATCTCGTCGAGTGCCGTCGAGGCTTATTAGTTTGTCCATTGTATTAAGGAGAAAGGACGACAGGCTTTTAGGTCTGAAATCCTTAGGGGTGCAGTGTGATGGGTTTCCCGCTTTGAGTATGAATACGACCATCGTCCGCAACCAAATTGTGGGCACGTTGCCTATTCTGAAAATTGCTGAGAAAGCTTTCCTGACTCATGACATCAGATTGGGTCCGGCTTTGATTAGATGTGCCAGGACAACGCCATCTGGGCCTGGGAATTTGAAGGGCTTGAAGCTTTTTATCGCCCATCTGAGATACCTATTACTCAATAGGTATTCGAGTTGGTTTAGGAGGGAGAGAAAGACTGTCCCCCTGTCTCTGCGTTTCCGGGGTTGATTCTTCTTGAGAGCATCCCGGGAAATGTGCGTTTATAAGAGCCTTCAGGGTTTCTTTACTGGACGTGTATCCTACATTAGGTGCAGTTGTTGCGAGGACCTTCCGGTGTCAGGAGGACTCAGATGTCTCTTCAAAGGAATTCCTCTTTGCCCTACGCAGTTCTTTGTTTTACTGCCTGAGGTCCGCTTTGTATGCGTCCCAGGCCTCAATTTCCTTACTAGCGAAATTAAAGGCTTTACATGCCTTGGTCTTGAAGGGTTTTCAACCACCATGGTGGTTGCTGCTTTTGGGGCTAGCCTTTTGGCCTTATTGAATGCCCTGGCACATGCCAATATAGAGCAGTGGTCGGCACCCCAATACATTGATATGATTTTACCGCATTAGTGTTAGTAACGAACAGCAGAAAGTAGGCTGTGAGCATGACGTTTCACACATTTATACTGTGTGTGTGTGGCAGAGCTCGGGCAGAGAAATTTCCTATGCCCCCGAGATAGGGTCGTGCCGACCTCTGATATAGAGTTATATCAAGAACTTCCCTTCTGTTCTTGACTATGAAGGTTGGTTCTCTACCCCTTTTAACCATCAGAAAATTTGAGCCTAGGATAAAATCGAAAATTGACTTACCCCTCTCGATTGTGCCGTGGCCCATGTACGCAAGCATACCATTAGAGGTCCCTTTGGGCTCTCTTTTGCTGCAGCTACGTAGTCTTCATTGCTGAAATTAGTTAGCAAAAAGAGGTTAAGGTTCTTTTCTGCGAGGACGCAGGCTCGTATCGGGTTTACAGAGCCTTTACTCCGACGCCCCAAGACTCCTGTCTCCAAGGATTCAGTGTTTCTGGATGAGGGCCACATCAGCTCTACTCTCGGCGAGGTGGAGTAGGAGAGCAGTTGGCGTCTCGAGCTCAGCAGAGATTCCTCCTCCATCCCGACGCCTCTAAGTACCCTTGCCAAGTCGCTCTCCTTTGAGGTGTAGCCTTCCAGGATGTTCAGCTCCTCAACAGAAATTCCTTCCGGGTGCCCCTCTTCGGTCGGCTTCTCCAAGTCTGGGTCTTCAGATTCGATTCACAAGCGAGTAAACACCGGTCTACCAATATTAATAAACGCAATATTTATACAAACGCATTGCGCGCAAAAAACACGTTCGCTTAAGAGGAAAAGAAAGAAGTGATTATATCTTCCTTTATTTTTATTTGCCTACCAATTATTTTTTCTTTCTTGATTATTTTTTGCCAGCCAATTAGGATTCGGCTGCCGATTGCTATTAAGTTTACTCTGGAGTTGAATCGGTCGATCATCATCCATTGGCTCTATAGCTTGTTGCTTTTGATTGTTATTTTGATTATTTTTTTGCCAAAAATTTCCCTTTTGTGTCCAATTATAATTTTGGTTATAATTAAAGTTTTTTCCCATTTTAGTGGTATTATTATTTTGTCGTATTTGATCAAATCGTAAGTTGTTACCCCGATATTTACTTTCATTTTTAAATCCATTAAACCTGTTTGCGAATTGAGCACGGAAATTGTTCGAATCTAATTCTTGGACCTTTGCCAAAGCATTGGGCAAATCTGGTCGACTTAATAAGAAAAAGAGTTTCTGAAATAGATCCATTAAGTCCGGATAAAAATACTCGCAGAGCATTGCTCCTTATTGATTTGTTTGTTTGCTTGGTAATTACAATGTCCTTTCCGTATGTCATTATGGTTTTGTTTATTTTTAAGGTCATTTTTTATTGACTTCGTTATAGTACTCAGTAATTGTCATTCGTCCTTTCCTGAGAATACCTAGTTCTGACTCGAGAACATGTATAGGTCGTTTATCACTATTTATAAAGTCCAATCGGGATAAGATTGCTTTTTTTGTTATCAAATCGAAAGTATTTTCGCCGATATTTACTTTCATTTTTAAAACCATTAAACCTGTTTGCGAATTGAGCACGGAAATTGTTCGAATCTAATTCTTGGAGCTTTGCCAAAGCATTGGGCAAATCTGGTGGATTTAATGAGAAAAGTGTTTATGAAATAGACCCATTAGGTCCGGACTTACTAGATCCATTAGTATTTATACTCGTAGAGCATTGGTCGTTATTGATTTGTTTGTTTCTTTGGTAATTACACTGTCCTGTCCTTACGTTTGTCATTATGGTTTTGATTATTAATAAGGTCATTTTTTTATTGACTTCGTTATAGTACTCAGTAGTTGTTATTCGTCCTTTCCTGAGAGTAGGAAGTAAATACGCAATCGGCTGATTTCTTTCGTCATATCCGTGTATTCATGTTTATGTTGGTGGGAACGTAAATCCACAATCCAATATACCATACACTCATATATATATACTCCTAAGTAAAAATACATATTTACCTTTCATCCGACCCTAACATAAATATGTCTCCTGCAAGAAAGTAATAAAAAGAGACCGCAGCAGGTCAATTGGTTCCTTTTTTTTCTTGACCCTTCAGGGTGGAATTTCACTTTTCTACGAAAAGGTTTTCTTGTGATATACTTATTGTGTCTAGAAGAGCAATGAGTGCGTATTCCCTTGTCACTAGGTGCCATTTCGACGATTGTCGTAATCTCGTCGAGTGCCGTCGAGGCTTATTAGTTTGTCCATTGTATTAAGGAGAAAGGACGACAGGCTTTTAGGTCTGAAATCCTTAGGGGTGCAGTGTGATGGGTTTCCCGCTTTGAGTATGAATACGACCATCGTCCGCAACCAAATTGTGGGCACGTTGCCTATTCTGAAAATTGCTGAGAAAGCTTTCCTGACTCATGACATCAGATTGGGTCCGGCTTTGATTAGATGTGCCAGGACAACGCCATCTGGGCCTGGGAATTTGAAGGGCTTGAAGCTTTTATCGCCCATCTGAGATACCTATTACTCAATAGGTATTCGAGTTGGTTTAGGAGGGAGAGAAAGACTGTCCCCCTGTCTCTGCGTTTCCGGGGTTGATTCTTCTTGAGAGCCTCGGGAAATGCGTTTATAAGAGCCTCCAGGGTTTCTTTACTGGACGTGTATCCTACATTAGGTGCAGTTGTTGCGAGGACCTTCCGGTGTCAGGAGGACTCAGATGTCTCTTCAAAGGAATTCCTCTTTGCCCTACGCAGTTCTTTGTTTTACTGCCTGAGGTCCGCTTTGTATGCGTCCCAGGCCTCAATTTCCTTACTAGCGAAATTAAAGGCTTTACATGCCTTGGTCTTGAAGGGTTTTCAACCACCATGGTGGTTGCTGCTTTTGGGGCTAGCCTTTTGGCCTTATTGAATGCCCTGGCACATGCCAATATAGAGCAGTGGTCGGCACCCCAGAACATTGATATGATTTTACCGCATTAGTGTTAGTAACGAACAGCAGAAAGTAGGCTGTGAGCATGACGTTTCACATTTATACTGTGTGTGTGTGGCAGAGCTCGGGCAGAGAAATTTCCTATGCCCCGAGATAGGGTCGTGCCGACCTCTGATATAGAGTTATATCAAGAACTTCCCTTCTGTTCTTGACTATGAAGGTTGGTTCTCTACCCCTTTTAACCATCAGAAAATTTGAGCCTAGGATAAAATCGAAAATTGACTTACCCCTCTCGATTGTGCCGTGGCCCATGTACGCAAGCATACCATTAGAGGTCCCTTTGGGCTCTCTTTTGCTGCAGCTACGTAGTCTTCATTGCTGAAATTAGTTAGCAAAAAGAGGTTAAGGTTCTTTTCTGCGAGGACGCAGGCTCGTATCGGGTTTACAGAGCCTTTACTCCGACGCCCCAAGACTCCTGTCTCCAAGGATTCAGTGTTTCTGGATGAGGGCCACATCAGCTCTACTCTCGGCGAGGTGGAGTAGGAGAGCAGTTGGCGTCTCGGAGCTCAGCAGAGATTCCTCCTCCATCCCGACGCTTCTAAGTACCCTTGCCAAGTCGCTCTCCTTTGAGGTGTAGCCTTCCAGGATGTTCAGCTCCTCAACAGAAATTCCTTCCGGGTGCCCCTCTTCGGTCGGCTTCTCCAAGTCTGGGTCTTGTGCGTCTGCCTCCAGCTCGATTTCTCCTTTTTTTTCTCTTCGCATCGGATTTGTAGATACGAACCGACATGTGCTCGAATCCGTATTTGATCCGGTGCTATGATTTTCTAGGATCTTCACGGTTTTTCTCGTTAAGAGTAAGGGCGATCTGCCTCAGCAGTCCTACCGCCTCCTCGACCTTGGCGACTCTCCAGTCCGCCGTGGAAAGTGTCGGATTTCACATCCTGAGCATCGCCAGTATAGTTTTAGGGTTTAGTTTTAGCTGGCTTTTCTGTGAGGCATACTCGCGCCCTTGGTTGACGCTACCTTGACGCTACCTTGATACCATCCTGTGTCTTCGCGTTCTGGTGTCTTCGCATTCTCCTACATGAAGCGCCCATGCAACTCGTTACCCACTCGCCGCCAAAGGTCTTTGGGGATGAGCATATCTTTGGATCCCCTGACCAGGACTCCAATGAGGGTTCTACCTTTCGTCACTTCTTCGCATCGGATTTGTAGATACGAACCGACACGTGCTCGAATCTGTATTTGATCCGGTGAACGGGTGGACGAAACCAGAGGTTGGACGGCTGCGGCTGGGCCTTCCTCTTCTGAACTTGGGGGGCTCCTCCCTCCGTAGATCTGTGCCTTTTAGCGCTTTGCGCCATCTCCTTGCGCGGATCTGACCCAGATTGGCTGAAATTGTTTGTAGTGTTCGACTCGGTTTCTAGTCCGAATATATCTATATACTATATATAATATATCTATATCTAGTCGCTATATTGGGTGCATAACGATATTAATTGGCTAAGAAATTGTGGCGAAAGTTTTTGAAACGTTTTTGGGTCTGTTCTAACTATGAATAATTATTCTTATTATAATTAGCAACTAGCAACTAATTTAAACATAATAATTAATTAGTAACTGATGTTTTGTTGGTCGCAAGCCGACTCTCTTTCGGCCGCTCGGCTTTACCAATTCGGCATTTAAACTTAGCGAGCATCCGCTCAGCCTATTCTGGAAGATTGGCGCCACTCTCGCTCGTCTCCTTATTGCGTTCGCATCCTAAATTGGATTTCACATATTGCACACAAATCCTAATTTCATATGCGACCCAAACAAAGTTTATAAAGTTTAACTTAATTATAATCTGATTTTTATTTACTGGCATTCAAAATCATCAATGACTAAACAATCTTAAATGTATGTATTTAATGCAGTGGTCAGCACCCCAATACATTGACAAAGAGGTCAAGTACTTGTGGCCGATCGACTTAAAAGGCAAGTCATTTATAAAGTTCAAAAATTATTTCGTTTTATATGAATACATTATTATGTATTTTTATTCATTATTCTTATTCTTGAATATCTTTATTAGGGTTCTACAATCATATTTATGTCAACAAACATGCATTTTTTCTACTCATTTTTACTCTTACGTGTTAATGTTTGATCCATTACATTACAGTTGGGGTTATTACCAAAGGAAGACGACGGTGCCGTAAGACCCGCATTGAAACCACCAGCTTTCCTAGTATCGGTGTTACATCCGCAATATGCTTGCTGTCCTCCACCGCAAGCGTAGATTACTGGAGGAGTATATGGTGCTCCTGTGCAGATTGGACAACTGAGGAGAAAAATAAAATAAAATAGATAAAATATATTTATATTTTTAAATATATAAATAAAATATATATAAATTTTCGTGTCACAATTTTTGGTACCATACTCCTCCGAAACGGCTAGATGGATTCTCATGAAATTTTGTGATAGTATTGAGTAGGTCTGAGAATCCGCCTAAATATATTTTTCATTTTCTTAAATTCTGTTTGACATAACAAAAATCGCATATAAAGTGAATTACTACCTCATCACACTGACAAACACAAGCTACCATAGCATTTTAACTTAATTTAAGCTGGGGAAAAAATCTGATCTGATCTGATTTATTCCTGCGTCAAGCATTTCAGTATAAGCCTGATATTAAGTATTATGCTCACTTAAAAGTAGTAGTTGGTGCTATGGACAAGGAATGCCCGCAGTGTCGTGCTCTGAAATTCAAAAATGAGACAGCTGGGATGTGTTGCGCGTCAGGAAAAGTGCAACTACCAGAAATGGAAACACCACCTGAACCATTGAACGGCTTTCTTATCGGCACGAATCAAGATTCTAACGTGTTGAAGTCAATTCGAACATTCAATTCATGCTTTCAAATGACATCGTTCGGAGCAACAGAAATAGTTCGAAATATGTACTAATGCAAATACTAACTTTATAACACATAAGTCTAGAACTTATTTATCTAGTAAATTTTGTACAGAAATTATAAAGTCATCTGGTGGCAAAACAACTAATGCCGGGTCAGCTAGTATTTTATATATTTTGCTTAGAACTACAAAATTTTTTTAAAAGATGCATAACTTTATAGCAGTGTTAGCCACCGCAATACATTGATATGATTTTAACGCATTAGTATTAGGAACGAACCGAATTACTACGGCGACGGCCGAATTACTGTCGCAGAACCCTCTGTGACAGAACGCACAGAACCCTACCCGTAAAATGCTCGCCTAGTTAACATCGCTCACTCAGAGATATGATTGACGTTCGCACAGAGACCCTCATTAAAAGACCGATCGACCTAAAAATGTTGTTTATTTTTCTTCCCATTTTGTTTTCTGAAAATGTCACAAAGGCAAATGAAACAGAACCCACTAAACCCATTGCAATCGCAATGTTTAGGTGAGGGGCCGTTGTGCAATCGCTATGCGTCACTGCAGCTCGAGGGCGTACACGGGTCGATGTAGGCCCCCATGTCGAAGATCCAGGTCCCGGTGTTGACGCTGTTCCGGTTCAGACATCGACGATAGGGTGGGCGCAGCGACCGCGTCCTGCGGGGGGGGGAGAGGCGGAAAATTGCCTAGGCGCGGATGACGCGGGCGGACGAGCGGTGGTCGGCAACCCATGAGTGGCGGACGAAAAGTGGAGCGCTTGACGACTGCCGCCCAGTGGCGGAAGAATGCCGACGAGCGCCGGGAAGTCGAAGGCCGTGGATCGGCTTGTGAGTGCCGGAAACTGGAGGCAAAGGCCGAGAAGTACCCGAACCGCGCCGGGAGTTGGCGGACGACGGCCGACGAGAGAGCGAGACACCCCGTGTACTGTCTCTCCCACGCTCCGTGACTGGTGCTCATCGGTCACGGGGTGCAGCAGCGTGTGGTGATCCTGACCACACGTCTTACCTCGATTGTATACCTCGAGTACATCTTCTTTCCAGTGACTGAATATGACCTTCGGAACATCCGATTCTGAACTGATCTGTGTGGGCAACTCGTGTGGAAACAGACACGCTGCCGGGGTTGGCTGGAGATAATGGGCCTGTCAGCACCCATCCAAAAATGGTTTCCTGACCGAGAAGCGACTCGCAGATGTTAGCCTTGGAATTACGGAAGAGAATGGACAGAAGAATGTCAGCTTCTAATAACGCATCGACTTGGGACCTTTCAAAGAAGTAAGGGTCCGCCAGGGGAATGCGCGGAAATGGTCTGATTAAGGCCGGAAACTTGAGCGTGAATCGAATTGAAGGGAAACTTGACAAGGTTTGGACACTAAGTATATCAGTGCTCGTGCCTGGACGGTGCACGCCAAATGGAACACGTTGATAAGGGCCGTGCCCAATAGGACGGCTCCTGATCCGGAAGCGAAACACACCTGCACATTCGACTCTGAGCCGTTTGCTGGCGTAGGCGGACTTGGAGCGGTGGCGAACGGATTGCCACGGTGCAGGAGGGTGTGGTGTCGGCTGTGGCATGTGAAGCAGGTAGGTGCGCTCGTGCAGTCTCGCTGCTGGTGCATTCGGGCAAAACAGTTAAAACATAACTTCTTCCTCCTTATGTAGTCAAAGCGCCCATTTACATCCATTTCTAGGAAACGCGGACATAAGCGAATGGGGTGGTCCTCCCTCGAACAGAGATCGCAGACCTTTTGGCCCGGAACCACTCGAGTCTCGTATGAAGTGAGCCTCCGAGCAGGGGCAGTAGGAAGTCACTTCCACGTTGGAATATCGGTCTCATTATGTACGGATTGCTCCCACATAGAAAGTGTGACTATCAGACAACTCTGAATGGTGGCTTGCAGCTCCTTCAGCGCGACCCCGGACTCTTTAGTTATAGCCTGGATGTTGAAAAGGATTTTCAACTGGCTGTTGACCAATAGCCGCCGATTCTCTAAGCGGTCTGTGAGGCTTTGCCAAGCGGCGACAAACCCCTCATGGGTAAGCGGAGCCTTAGAAACAATGGCGTGGACGTCACCACTTGTTTCGGACATTAAGTGGAACAACTTCTCTACCGGTGTGAGCCGCGAGTTTTGGATGTAAATGGCTGTACAAGTCTCTGAAAATGGGCCACCGAAGATAATCACCCGCGAAGACCTCGGTATCCACCGGAGGTATCCCGGAGCCTATAGGCGCGGGCGTGTGGACATTGACGGACGCCTGAGTGGATTGGAAAGCAATTTTCTGCCGAAGCTTGGCAATACACCTCGAATAGACGGAGTAACAGTAGTTGTACTTCGATTCCAGCACTGTCGAGGTGGCCGCATTGTCGTCGGACACGGCTAGCAAATCTGAGCAGCTCTCATAACTTTTCTCCACATTCTCCCACAGTGCCCGAATTTGGTCCCGATGGACTTCGCGCATGTATTGGAAGCCTACTTCCGTTTCTCTGGCGCCCGGTCTATTTATGTTAGCCTCAAAATGGCTAATTCGATCTGTTGTGGCGATGAACTTTTTCAGCGATGAACTTTTTCAGCGCCACGTCGACCGCATTTTTTTTTTTTTACCGGTCTTTTAGAATTTGGAAATGGCTTGTGCATCAATAAGAGCATTAGCTAGCATTCCTGTATTCATCATAGAGCTTAGAGGCCCAGACGACCGAGATGCGCTCAAGAAACGATTTGTTAGAATATATTAAGATATTTGTTAACTATTAAGCTAAGAGGGGTTAGTAAGGAAATTTAAAATTCTATATTTTAAATTTGAGGGACAGGAAAGAGATGTAATAGAGTAGAGACCATTGTAGTTCGAACAAAATACCCTAAAAGGGTCATGCAGTAATGTTAAATTTTAAGCGTTTTAGTAAATGCTGGCTATCTACATCCCCGTTAATAAGGTTATGCAGAAAGACTACACCGAGCATTGTCCTACGATATGTTAAGCTAGGTAAGTTTATGAGTAAGAGTCTACTATTATAAGATGGAAGGTGAAGATTTGCATCCCAGTTTAGACCTCAAAGTGAAAAAGTTAGGAAATTCTTTTGTACGGATTCTATGCGGTCCTGATGTACTCCATATTGGGGACTCCAGACACATGAACCGTACTCCAGTATAGGACGGACCAAAGAAATGAATAATGTTTTGGTTATATAGGGGTCATTAAATTCTTTTGACCACCTTTTAATAAAACTAAGGACTTAGCCTTATTATTCATAAAGGAAATATTGTCGAAAAATTTAAGTTTAATGTCTAATAGGACGGCGAGATCATTAACCTGAGGTAATTTGTCTAAGGCAATCCCATTAACAGAAAACGTAGCTTGCAGAGGGCAAGAACGATAAAAAGACATATGCTTGCATTTTGATCCATTTTTTTGATCACTTTTAAATAAAACCAAGGATTCCTTTAGCCTTATTAACCATTAAGGAAATATGGTCGGCAAATTTAAGTTTGATTTCTAATAGTATGCCGAGATCATTAACCTGGGTTTATTTCTCTAAGGCAATCCCATTAATAGAATAAGTAGCTTGCAGAGGGCAGGAACGATAAAAAGACATATGCTTGCCTTTTGATCCATTAAGTATTAAATCATTAGCTAAACACCATTCTTGAAAATTATCAAGGTCAGACTGAAGACTGCATTGGGCAGAGATGGATTTGTACTGAAGACAAAGCTTTACATCATCTGCATACATAAGAACTAGAGAGTTCGTTAAAGCAGGGGGCAAGTCATTTATAAAAAGCGTGAATAATAGCGGCCCAGATGACTTCCTTGAGGGACGCCAGATGTAGCACGGACCAGACGGGACAGTATGTTTTTAAATAAGACTCTTTGTATCCTTCCATCTAAATAGCTGGAGATCCACGTTAAGAGGTCTATAGGAAAACCCAGCATATACAGTTTACTCAATAAGAGTGAGTGATTAATTGAATCAAATGCTTTGCTGAAGGCTGTGTAAATTATATCGGTTTGATATCCCTTACAAAAGCCATCTATGACAAAGGATGTCAACTCCAGTAAATTTGTGGATGTGGAACGACGCTTAAAAAAGCCATGCTGACAGGAAGAGATGATCGAAGAGCACAGGTGTTGCAAGTGAGGGGTAATTAATTTTTCAAATAACTTTGGAATTGCCGACAACTTAGAGATGCCTCTGTAGTTGGCAGCCTCGGACTTTTTCCCTTTTTAATGTAGGGGAATTATAAATGATTCCTTTCACTTAAGCGAAAAAATCGAGGTTTCCAAAGATAAGTTGAAAAGTCTTTGAAGAGGTTTGCACAGAGCCCTGGCGCAGTATTTTAGCACACAGCCTGGTACTCCGTCGGGGCCTGGCGAATAAATGGGTTTTATCCTTAAAAGACCAGATAATAAGTTGTTCTCAGAAAAAAACGGACAGAAAATATATATGCGTAAGACTGATCAGTCAATTTAGGAGGAGAATAAGTTGTTTGAAAAAATTCTGCGAATAGATCGGCAATGGCCTGATCAGAAGTACGAATTTTCCGGTACTTGTCCATTTTCCGTCCCTCTAACGTTTCTTTGAGCCATTTTTGCAACGGAACGAGTCTGCCTCTGTGAAGGACCGGGAATTGTATTGACGGATTCGTCGCTCTTGCCCTTGGAGTGGCACTGGTCGCTTTATGCTTTAAAAGAGGCGTCCGCGGAGACGCGGATTGAGATCTGTCCAAACGGATGCTTGAGATCGGACGTGGCCTTTGGTCGTCTCCATTGAGCATTCTCAGACTCCAATTCGCTGGTCAGCGCTTGTCGACTGACTCGCGCAATAGGTGGCTCGTACGAAGCGGTCACACTAATGTGATGGGAACGTTGAGATCGCGGATGAAATGCGGTTACAAGGCACAAGTGGGAATTAGTAGCGCCGATGTCGAAAGGAACGTTGTATGCGGCACTATTCGAATGTGGGAGCAAAAATTTCAGGAACCCAAAAAAAACCAAAGGGGACGAGATTTGTTGAGATTCTAGGTGGATGTTGCCTGATGCGGAGTAGAAGCAGCGTTAGAGGGACGGAAAATGAACAAGTACCGGAAAATTCGTGCTCGTTCGGAAAAAAATGATGACGGTCTATATATGTATATATATTTCGAGAAGTGTGGCACGTACGAAGATATTGAATTCTTAACTATTTTCAAATTTGCGGAGCCGGACTTAACTTTGGCTTGAATTTTACACACAAAAAAAAAATAAATTAATTAATTATAATTTTTCGATAATTTTTTGACTTGAATTATTGAGTGGCCGGAAAAGTGAATTACAAACAGCTGGCCTTTTGCTCGAACGGAAAATAAGAATTAAATAAATTTTAGTAGTTATAATTATAAATACATAAATTTATAAAAAATTGATTTTTTTTATTTTTAAATTTATTTGTTTTGCAGCCGGTTATGCCGTCGGCACCCTGTACGTACCCCAAAGGAAAAACAAAAACAGAACCAAAAATCACAGCACGGCTAGTTTGAGAATTTAAGAGACACAATCACGGATTTGTAGTGAAATGGCGGTTTATAATATATTATAAACTATATATTTCCTAAAATTGGCGGCAGAAAATATTTGGAAATATATGGACATGCATGCAAGTACGAATATATGTAAAGGCATGTGGGGCATATGTTGGCACAGTGGAGCGTTAATAAGTGGACTGTATATGTAACTGTATATATTAAATTTTGTCGGTTTTATATTTCCTGAAATCGGAGGCAGAAAATATTTAGAAGTCATGCATGCAAGTACAAATATGTGTAAGGGCATGTGGGCATTTGTTGGCACAGTGGAGCGTTGATAAGTGGACTGTATAATTGGGGGAACAGAAAAGTCATGTGGTGTAAAAGTGACACTGATTGGGGAAGAAAAAAAAACAAATGTTACGAATGCGGCGGACTGTTCGCTGAATTATGAAATTGCCGAACTTATTCACACCGCCTGGCCAATATTAATTATGCCTGCTTTTTGTCACCATACAATTTCACTGTTCGTTTGCGAATTTTTCGCGGATTTATTGCACCAAAAAATATGTATGTTTGTATGTATGTATATGGATGCACATATGCCTCGACCGTTGGAAAGCGAAAGGATAATGGAGAGGCCGAAAACGGCGAGGAATATGGGCAGCAAACACAAAACGGAGACGGATGGAAAAATTTGCAGAATTTGAAGATTAAGAAGAGTAGAAAATCTCAAACTGCCGTCGTGTCGGAAAACTCGGACTTGGAGTTGACACGGAGGGAAAAACAATCTTGCAGCAGTGTGAACGAAATTTAATGTTCGAATCACTGCTGAAGACCGGCAGAGAGACGGAGTCGGGAAAATGTACTTACTTTTGGCGGAAAAAGGCCGAGAACTGCTGGTAGCAGAAAATCTAGAAGATATCCGGCTCGAAGGACCAAATTTTTGTAGGGGGCGTTGCTGCCGCAAAAGATCCCAGGAATATATTGAAGTAAGAAGTCGGGGGCGTCTTTTCATAAATTCAGAAGGAACGCGTTCAGCTTTATTGGGCTGCTTACAGAGGATTAACTTAACTAGTACAATAAAACGGACGATCGATGACGGCCGACGAGAGAGCGAGAGTGCATAAAGGGGCGAGCGGATGAGGTCTTCAGCGCGGGTGCGCTCTTTAGCGCGGGTGCGCTCTTACGTTCAGCTGAGCGGCGTTCAACCTCAAAATAAAGCCATGAAAATTAATAATATTCAGGAGGACCATGTTTTAGGGAAAGGGCAAAGTAAGATTACCTTACTTAATACGATTTGACAAAAAAGAAAATAGAGAACTAATTGATACAGGTGCAACCGCTTGTTAGATTAATAAGAGAATTAATTTAAACAAAATGAACTCCCTATTTATAAAAAGGGGTTCATCAAAAAACGGATATTCGATAATAAAATATTATCACTTTACAACAATTTTAAATATTAAATATATCTTTTATTAAATCGAGGGTTTAGAAACTGTCTTGTTAGTCGGTTACAACCTACTTAAAAAATTGGGGCTATAATCGACACAAAAAAAGGAAGTTATACAATATCATGGAAAGAGGAAAAATTACTTTTTATAATAAAGTGGGTAAATAAAATCTATGCCACACCGAGGAAAAATGTAGAACAAATTCCTAATAAAAAAATATTTTAACCAGTTGAAACAAGGTAATTTAAATTCAGTCTGCGTCGGAACAGGCGACTATAACTAAAGAAAAAAAAAAAACAGCACCAAAAAACACAACACGGCTAGGTCGAGAATTTAAGACACAATCACGGATTTGTAGTTGTTTCTAAGGGGGCGTTGATTCCGCAAAAGACTTCAGCTTTATTGGCTGCGTACATCGAATTAACCACTTAACTTTAGAAAGAAAACAAGGCAAAAGTAATAGAAAAAATACGATCGATGACGGCCGACGAAGGAGCGAGAGCGCAAAGAGGGGCGAGCGCGGATGCGCTCTTCAGCGCGGGTGCGCTCTTCAGTGCTGGTACGCTCTTCAGCGCGGGTGCGCTCTTAAAGTTGCGGCACACCGGCCCCTCACGTAAACATCCTCCCCCCTTGCAATCGCTCGGGTTGCAACATATCCCTCGTCGCTAGCTATGCGTTACTGCAGCTAGAGGGCGTACACGGTCGATGAAGGCCCCCGTGTCGAAAATCCGGGTCCCGATGTTGACGCTGTTCCGTCTCAGCAGCGACGATAGGGTGGGCGCAGCGAGCGCGTCCTGCGGGGGCCCTCGAGGAGAGGCGGAGAGTTGCCTAGGCGCGGATGACGCGGGCGGAAGAGCGGTGGACGGCACCCGATGAGTGGCGGACGAAAGCAGTGGAGCGCTTGACGACTGCCAGCCAGTGGCGGAAGAATGCCGAGGAGTTGCCGACGAGTGCCGTGAAGTCGATGGCCGTGGATCGGCTTGTGAGTGCCGGAAAATGGCGGACGCAGGGCGAAGACCCGAACCGCGCCGGGAGTTGGCGGATGACGGCCGACGAGAGAGCGAGATACCCCGTGTACTGTCTCCCGTGGGCGGTGACCGGTGCTCCTTGGTCCCGGGGTGCAGCAGCGTGTGGTGATCCTGACCACACGTCTTACAGCCGTCCTCACGCCGACAGGATCCGTCGGAGTGCTCGTGGGCCAGGCAGCTCGAGCAATAGCGGTTCACGAGAACCACTCGGAGCCGCTACTCGGCACTAAGGCGTAGGAAGCCCCGACACTTCTTCAACGGATGGATCCCATTGCAGACTCGGCATCGGTAGGATAGTGTACCTCGAGTACATCTGCTCTCCAGTGACGGGGCGTTGCGTGGGCGTGGCGACATCGTGCTGAATATGACCTTGGAATCTAGAATTAGGCCCGGATCAGTCGGATCATCAGCTGATTGCCACCGTGCAGCGTGATGCGATGTGTAAATCGAAGAAGGAGTCCTAACAGAATTATGCTCGCATCCGGAATCGAAACCCTGAACCAGTGAGTCACCGAGGCTGCGGGCAACTCGTGCGGAAAAAACAGACACGCTGCGGGGGTTGGCTGGAGATAATGGGCCTGTCAGCACCCATCCGAAAATGGTCTCCTGACCGAGAAGCGACCCGCAGATATTAGCCTTGGAATTACCGAGGAGAATGGACGGAAGAATATCAGCTCCTAATAACACATCGACTTGGGAGCTCTCAAAGAAGTTGGGGTCCGCCAGGGTAATATTGGGCAGCCCCTTGAGACGATCTCGCGAAATCGGATATGATGGCAGATTTCCTGCCAACTCCGGAAGAACGTAAGCCGCAGTCTCTAATTGTAGCCCGGGTCTTGACGGCGACCGAATAGAGAAATGGCACAATTTAGTAGACTGCGCGGAAATGGTTTGATTAAGGCCGGAAACTTGGGCTTGAATCGTCTTGAAGGGAGGCTTGACGAGGTTGAACAGTCGTTCCGTTATGAACGTCGCTTCGAAGCCTGAGTCTATTAGTGCTCGTGCCTGCACCCCAAATGGCACACGTTGATAAGGGCCGTGCCCAGTAGGACTGCTCCTGACCCGGAAGCGAAACACACCTGCACATTCGACTGATCCTCTGAGCCGTTTGTTGACGTAGGCGGACTTGGAGCGGTAGGCGGCGTAGGCGGACTTGGAGCGGTGGCGAACGGATTGCCGCGGTGCAGGAGGGTGTGGTTTCGGCTGTGGCATGTGAGCCAGGTACGGGCGCTCGTGCAGACTCGCTGCTGGTGCCCTCGGGCAAACATAACTGCTTCCTCTTAATGTAGTCAAAGCGCCCATTTTCATCCATATCTAGGAAACGCGGACATCAGCGAATGGGGTGGTCTTCCCTCGAACAGAGATCGCAGCCCTTTTGGCCCGAAACCACTCGAGTCTTGTGTGAATCGAGCCTCCGAGCAGGGGCAGTAGGAGTTCACGACCTTGGCGGAAATTGCCCGGAGCCACTAGGCCTGACATCGTCGATTGCTTCCAGAGTGAGATGGGGCTCTGTCAGGAAGTTGTTTAATTCCTTCCATGTTGGAATTTCGGCCTTATTATGGACGGATTGCTCCCACATAGAAGGTGTGACTTTGGGGAGCTTTGACGAAATCATAAATACCAGGAGACAGTCCCAAGCCTCAACATTGATGGAGGACATTTCTAGGGCTGTCAGACAACTCTGAATGGTGGCTTGCAGCTCCTTTAGTGCGACCCCGGACTCTTGAGAAATATCCTGGATGTTGAAAAGGATCTTCAACTGGCTGTTGACCAACAGCCACGCGGCGACAAACCCCTCATGGGTAAGCGGAGCCTTAGAAACAATGGCGTGGGAGTCACCACTTGTTTTGGACAGTAAGTGGAACAACTTCTCTACCGGGGTGAGCCGCGAGTTTTGGATGTAAATGGCCGTAAACAAGTCTCTGAAGGTGGGCCACCGAAGATAACCACCCGCGAAGACCTCGGTATCCACCGGAGGTAACCGGCAGCCTCTATAATATGGAAGGTGAAGATTTGCATCCCAGTTTAGACTCCAGACACATGAACCGTACTCCAGTGTAGGACGGACCAAAGAAATGAATAATGTTTTGGTTATATAGGGGTCATTAAATTCTTTTGACCAGGCAATCCCATTAATGGAATACGTAGCTTGCAGAGGGCAAGAACGATAAAAAGACATATGCTTGCATTTTAATCCATTAAGTATTAAATCATTAGCTAAACACCATTCTTGAAAATAATCAAGGTCAGACTGAAGACTGCATTGGGCAGAGATGGATCTGTACTGAAGACAAAGCTTTACATCATCTGCATACATAAGAACTAGAGAGTTCGTTAAAGCAGGGGGCAAGTCGTTTATAAAAAGCGTAAATAATAACGGGCCAAGATGACTTCCTTGAGGGACGCCGGATGTAGCACGGACCAGACGGGACTGAATGTTTTTAAATAAAACTCTTTGTGTCCTTCCATCTAGGTAGCTGGAGATCCACGTTAAGAGGTCTTTAGGAAAACCCAGCATATTCAGTTTACTCAACAAGAGTGAGTGATTAACTGAATCAAATGCTTTGCTGAAGTCTGTGTAAATTACATCGGTTTGATATCCCTTACAAAAGCCATCTATGACAAAGGATGTCAACTCCAGTAAATTTGTGGATGTGGAGCGACGCTTAATAAAGCCATGCTGACAGGGAGAGATGATCGAAGAGCATAGGTGTTGCAAGTGAGGGGTAATTAATTTTTCAAATAACTTTGGAATTGCCGACAACTTAGAGATGACTCTGTAGTTGGCAGCCTCGGACTTTTTTATGTAGGGGAATTATGAATGATTCCTTCCACTTAAGCGAAAAAATCGAGGTTTCCAAAGATAAGTTGAAAAGTCTTTGAAGAGGTTTGCACAGAGCCCTGGCACAGTATTTTAGCACACAGCCCGGTACTCCATCGGGGCCTGGCGAATAAATGGATTTGACCCTTAAAAACCAGATAATAAGTTGTTCTCAGAAAAAAACGCACAGAAAATAAGATTAGCTGCTTGAATGTTATATGCGTAATGCTGATCAGTCAATTTAGGAGGAGAATAAGTAGTTTGAAAAAATTTTGCGAATAGATCGGCAATGGCCTGATCAGAAGTACGAATTTTCCGGTACTTGTCCATTTTCCGTCCCTCTAACGTTTTTTTGAGCCATTTTTGCAACGGAACGAGTCTGCCTCTGTAAAGGACCGGGAATTGTATTGACGGATTCGTCGCTCTTGCCCTTGGAGTGGCACTGGTCGCTTTAGGCTTTAAAAGAGGCGTCCGCGGAGACGCGGATTGAAATCTGTCCAAACGGATGCTTGAGATCGGACGTGGCCTTTGGTCGTCTCCATTGAGCATTCTCAGATTCCAATTCGCTGGTCAGCGCTTGTCGACTGACTTGCGCAATAGGTGCCTCGTACGAAGCGGTGGCCGGTCACACTAATGTGAGGGGAACGGTGAGATCGCGGATGAAATGCGGTTACAAGGCACAAGTGGGAATTAGGAGCGCCGATGTCGAAAGGAACGTTGTATGCGGCACTATTCGAATGTGGGAGCAAAAATTTCAGGAGCCCAAAAAAACCAAAGGGGACGAGATTTGTTGAGATTCTAGGTGGATGTTGCCTGATGCGGAGTAGAAGCAGCGTTAGAGGGACGGAAAATGGACAAGTACCGGAAAATTCTTGCTCGTTCGGAAAAAAATGGTGACGGTCTATATATGTATATATATTTCGAGAAGTGTGGCACGTACGAAGATATTGAATTCTTAACTATTTTCAAATTTGCGGAGCCGGACTTAACTTTGGCTTGAATTTTACACACAAAAAAATAAATAAATTAATTAATTATAATTTTTCGATAATATAATTTTTTGACTTGAATTATTGAGTGGCCGGAAAAGTGAATTACAAACACCTGGCCTTTTGCTCGAACGTAAAATAAGAATTAAATAAATTTTAGTAGTTATGATTATAAATACATAAATTTATAATAAATTGGTTACGCCGTCGGCACCCTGTACCCATAATTGTATCATGGCCTCAGCATTAACGGAGGGAAATTTCTGGAGCTATCAAACAACTCTGAATGGTAGCTTGCAGCTCCTTCAGCGCGACCCCGGACTCTTGAGAAATAGACTGGATGTTGAAAAGGATCTTCAACTGGCTGTTGACCAATAGCCGCCGGTTCTCAAAGCGGTCTGTGAGGCTTTGCCATGCGGCGACAAACCCCTCATGGGTAAGCGGAGCCTTAGAAACAATGGCGTGGGCGTCACCAATTGTTTTGGACAATAAGTGGAACAACTTCTCTACCGGGGTGAGCCGCGAGTTTTGGATGTAAATGGCCGAAAACAAGTCTCTGAAGGTGGGCCACCGAAGATAATCACCCACGAAGACCTCGGTACCCACCGGAGGTAACCGGCAGCCTGTAAGCGCGGGCGTGTGGACATTGACGGGAGCCTGAGTGGATTGGGAAGCAATTTTCTCACGAAGCTGGGCAATACATCTCGAAAAGACGGAGTAACAGCAGCTGTACTTCGCTTCCAGCACTGTCGAGGCGGCCGCGTTGTCGTCGGACACGGCTAGCAAATCGGAGCAGCTCTCATAGCTCTTCTCCACCTTCTCCCATAGTGCCTGAATTTGGTCCCGATGAACTTCGCACATGTATTGGGAGCCTATTTCCGTTTCTGGGGCGCCCGGAGTACTTATGTTAGCCTCAAATTGGATAATTCGATCTGTTGTGGCGATGAACTTTTTCAACGCCACTTTGACCGCAATTGGAGCCATTTTTGCGACGGAGTGAGTCTGCCTCTGTGAAGGACCGGGGGTTGTATTGACGGATTCGTCACTCCTTGCCCTTGGACTGGCACTGGTAGCCTTAGGCTTCAAAAGAGTCGTCCGCGGAGATGCGGATTGAGATCTGTCCAAACGGATGGCTGGGATCGAACGCGGCTTTTTGTCGTCTCCCCGTGGGCATTCTCAGAGTCCAATTCGCTGATCAGCGCTTGTCGACTGACTCGCGCAACAGGTGCCCCGTACGGTCGCACTAATGTGATGAGAACGGTGAGATCGCGGATGAAAGGCAATTACAAGGAGCAAGTGCGAAGTCGGCGCCACTAGGCCGATGTGGAAAGGAAAGTCGTATGCGGCACAATTCGAATGTGGAAAAAAAACTTCAGGCACCAGAAAAAACCCAAAAGGAGACGAGGTTTGTTCGGATTGTAGGCGGATGTTGCCTGATGCGGAGTAGAAGCAGAGTTGGAGGCACGAAAAAAAATGGAAAAAGTACCGGAAAATTCGTGCTTGTTTGGAAAAAAATGATGACGGTCTATATATGTATGTATATTTCGACTTGTGTGGTTCGTACTGAATTTAATATATACTGAGATATTAAATTCTTAACTATTTTCGAATTTGCGGAGCCGGAAGGTGGACTTAACTTTGGCTTAACTTTTGACACACAAAAATATAAATAATTAATTTTTGGCTCACTGTCGGATTTAAATATGATGGAGCCAGAAGGGTGGAGTTGAAAATCTTAATTTTTAATCAATTGAGGTTAATTATCACGAAGCTGGAACTGTGGAATTGAAAGCTAAATATTTAATTAATTGAATTTAATTAACACGAAGCCGGGAAGATGGAATTAAAAAACCGCGGCTCTATTCGGACAGAAGGTGGATAATTAAATTAATTAATTATAATTTTCCGATAATTAAATCTTGGACTTTAATTATTGAGTGGCCGGAAAGGTGAATTAAGAAACCTGGCCCTTTGCTCGAACGGAAAATAAGAATTAAACAAATTTTCGTAGTTATTATTATAAATACATAAATTTATAATTAATTGATTTTTTTAATCTATTTTGTTATGCAGCCGGTTATGCCGTCGGCACCCTGTACGTACCTCAAAGAAAAATAAACAGAACCGAAAAACACAACACGGCTAGGTCGAGAATTTAAGCGACACAATCACGGATTTGTAGTGAAATGGCGGTTTATAATTGTTGGTTTTAGAAAATGTAAATTATTTTTTTTAAATTTTATCGGCTATGTATTTCCTGGAATTGGAGGCAGAAAATATTTGGAAATTATGTGGACATGCATGCAAGTAGGGCAAGGGCATGTGGGGCATATGATGGTACAGTAGAGCTTCGATAAGTGGACTGTATATGTTAAATTTTATCGGTTATATATTTCCTGGAATTGAAGGCAGAAAATATATGGACATGCATGCAGGTACGGATATATGTAAGGGCATGTGGGCATATGTTGGCACAGTGGAGCTTTGATAAGTGGACTGTATAATTGGGGGAACATTAAAGTTATGTGGTGTAAAAAAACGGCACTGATTGAGGAAGATAAAAACAAATATTACGACAGCGGCGGACTGTTCGGTGAATTTGGAAATTCTGGAACTAATTCACACCGGTGGCCAATATTAATTATGCCTGCTTTTTGTCACCACACAATTTCACTGTTCGCTTGCGAATTTTTCGCGGATTTATTGCACCAAAAAATTATGTATGTTTGTATGTATGTATATGGATGCACATATGCCTCGACCGTTGGAAAGCGAAAGGATAATGGAGAGGTCGAAAACGGCGAGGAATATGGGCAGCAAACACAAAACGGAGACGGATGGAAAAATTTGCAAAATTTGAAGATTAAGAAGAGTAGAAAATCTCAAACTGCCGTCGTGTCGGAAAACTCGGACTTGGAGTTGACACGGAGGGAAAAACAATCTTGCAGCAGTGTGAACGAAATTTAATGTTCGAATCACTGCTGAAGACCGGCAGAGAGACGGAGTCGGGAAAATGTACTTATCTTTTGGCGGAAAAAGGCCGAGAACTGCTGGTATTGCTGATATTGAAGTAAGAAGTCGGGGGCGCCTTTTCATAAATTCAGAAGGAACGCGTTCAGCTTTATTGGGCTGCTTACAGAGGATTAACTTAACTAGTACAATAAAACGGACGATCGATGACGGCCGACGAGAGAGCGAGAGTGCATAAAGGGGCGAGCGGATGAGGTCTTCAGCGCGGGTGCGCTCTTTAGCGCGGGTGCGCTCTTACGTTCAGCTGAGCGGCGTTCAACCTCAAAATAAAGCCATGAAAATTAATAATATTCAGGAGGACCATGTTTTAGGGAAAGGGCAAAGTAAGACTACCTTACTTAATACGATTAGACAAAAACGAAAATAGAGAACTTAAGGTACTAATTGATACAGGTGCAAAAGGGGTTCATCAAAAAACGGATATTTGATAATAAAATATTATCACTTTACAACAATTTTCAATATTAAATATATTGTCGGGTCAAGCAGCAGCACGGCGTTTAATGTTTATGTTTAAATAATGTTTATGTAATGTTTAGTGTAATTATTAGTGTAATGTTTATTTATTAGGCTTAAGTTTGTACAAAGGCTTTGTTGATCGCAAGCCGACTCTTTCTCGGCTGCTCGGCTCAACAAGCTTTCCATAGAGAGTTTTAGCTCGCAGTGTCTAGGTCGGGCCGCCCTCTCCATTATTCGAGAGCTTTAGCTCGAGGTGACTTGTCGGGCCGCCCTCTCTCTGTATTTTTTCTTGAGTCCCTGCATGCACCATAGCTGGTCTATCTGCGGATCATCCGGCTTGATCTGCATGCAGAAATAAACATTTATAACGTTCAAATTAATTAAATTCATCTTTATTTACGGCATTGAAAACGCCAAACATGTATCTTTTATTAAATCGAGGGTTTAGAAACTGTCTTGTTAGTGGTTATAACCTACTTAAAAAAATTGGGGCTATAATCGACACAAAAAAAGGAAGTTATACAATATCATGGGAAAGAGGAAAAATTACTTTTTTATAATAAAAGTGGGTAAATAAAATCTAAGCCACACCGAGGAAAAATGTAGAACAAATTCCTAATAAACAAATATTTTAACCAGTTGAAACAAGGTAATTTAAATTCAGTCTGCGTCGAAACAAGCGACTATAACTAAAGCTCCGAATCAGAGCGTTCAAAGGATTTTAGTTCAATAAAATCTTTCCAATCCAAAAATGAGGATCTAAGGCAATGGTCGGCACCCCAATACATTGATATGATTTTACCGCATTAGAGTTAGTAACGAATAGCAGAAAGTGGGCTGTGAGCATGACGTTTCACACATTTATACTATGTGTGTGTGGCAGAGCTCGGGCAGAGAAATTTCCTATGCCCCCGAGATAGGGCCGTGCCGACCTCTGATCTAAGGTCAATAACCTCACAATCTACTTCAGGCAAAAAAAAAAATAAAAATCATTTTTGTCATTTTTCTGTTCTCCCAGTTATACAGTCAACTTAACGTTCCACTGTACCAACATATGCCCCAAAAGCCCTTACATATATCCGTACTTGCATGCATGTCCATATATTTCCAAATATTTTCTGCCTCCAATTTCAGGAAATATATAACAGATAAAATTTAATATATACAGTCATATACAGTTACATATACAGTCCACTTATCAACGCTCCACAGTGCCAACATATGCCCCACATGCCCTTAAATATATCCGTACTTGCATTCATGTCCATATATTTCCAAATATTTTGTGCCTCCAATTTCAGAAAATATATATAACCGATAAAGAAAAAAAAAAATTTAATTTTCTAAAACCAACAATTATAAACTGCAATTTCACTACTATTCCGTGATAGTGTCGCCTAAATTCTCAACCTAGCCGCCGTAGTAGCCGTGTTGTGTTTTTTTGGTGCTGTTTTTTTCCTTTGGGGTACGTACAGGGTGCCTACGGCATAACCGGCTGCGTAACAACTAACTTCAAAAAAAGGAAATCAATTAATTATAAATTTATATATTTATAATTATAGCCACCACTAGTTTAATTTATAACTATTTATTTAATTATTATTTTCCGTTCGAGCTAAGGTCCAGTTTTTTTAATTCACCTTTCCGGCCACTTAATTAATTAAAGTCAAAAGTTATTAATAATTTAATTATCAACCTTCTGTCCCAACAAAGCCGCAGTTTCAATTCCACCTTTCCGGCTTTGTGATAATTAAACTCAATTTATTAAAGATTAAGGTTTCAACTCCACCTTTCTGGATCCATAATAATTAAATCCGACAATAAGTCAAAAATCATAAATTATTAATTTTTTTTTCTCTTAAATCAAGCCAAAGTAAATTCCACCTTTCCGGCTCCTCAAAATATAACTATTGCGGAACAAAATAAGTAAGTTCGAAAATAGTTAAGAATTGAACATGTAGGTACGAACCACAATTGTATAAATATACATATATAGATCGTCATCAATTTTTTTTCGAACGAACACGAATTTTCCGGTACTTGTCCATTTTCCGTTCCTCCAACGCTGCTTCTACTCCGCATCAGGCAACATCCGTCTACAATCTCAACAAACCTCGTCTCCTTTTGGGTTTTTTCTGGTGCCTGAAGTTTTTCTTTCCACATTCGAATTGTGCCGCACACGACTTTCCTTTCCACATCGGGCACCCGTTGCGCAAGTCAGTCGACAAGCGCTGACCAGCGAATTGGACTCTGAGAATGCCCCCGGGAGACGACAAAAAGCCGCGTCCGATCCCAACCATCCATTTGGACAGATCTCAATCTGCTTCTCCGCGGACGCCTCTTTTAAAGCCTAAAGCGACCAGTGCCATTCCAAGGGCAAAGCGCGACGAATCCGTCAATACAATTCCCGGTCCTTGACAGAGGCAGACTCGTTCCGTTGCAAAAATGGCTTAAAGTGCGGTCGACGTGGCGCTGAAAAAGTTCATCGTCACAATAGATCGAATTAGCCATTTTGAGGCTAACATAAATACTCCGGGCGCCAGAGAAACGGAAGTAGGCTCCCAATACATGTGCGAAGTCCACCGGTACCAAATTCGGGCACTGTGGGAGAAGGTGGATAAGAGCTATGAGAGCTGCTCAGATTTGCTAGCCGTGTCCGACGACAATGCGGCCACCTCGACAGTGCTGGAATCGAAGTACAACTACTGTTACTCCGTCTATTCGAGGTGTATTGCCAAGCTTCGGCAGAAAATTGCTTTCCAATCCACTCAGGCGTCCGTCAATGTCCACACGCCCGCGCCTATAGGCTCCGGGATACCTCCGGTGGATACCGAGGTCTTCGCGGGTGATTATCTTCGGTGGCCCATTTTCAGAGACTTGTTTTCGGCCATTTACATCCAAAACTCGCGGCTCACACCGGTAGAGAAGTTGTTCCACTTAATGTCCGAAACAAGTGGTGACGTCCACGCCATTGTTTCTAAGGCTCCGCTTACCCATGAGGGGTTTGTCGCCGCTTGGCAAAGCCTCACAGACCGCTTTGAGAATCGGCGGCTATTGGTCAACAGCCAGTTGAAAATCCTTTTCAACATCCAGGCTATAACTCAAGAGTCCGGGGTCGCGCTGAAGGAGCTGCAAGCCACCATTCAGAGTTGTCTGATAGTCACACTTACTATGTGGGAGCAATCCGTACATAATGAGACCGATATTCCAACGTGGAAGTGACTTCCTACTGCCCCTGCTCGGAGGCTCACTTCATACGAGACTCGAGTGGTTCCGGGCCAAAAGGTCTGCGATCTCTGTTCGAGGAAGGACCACCCCATTCGCTTATGTCCGCGTTTCCTAGAAATGGATGCAAATGGGCGCTTTGACTACATAAGGAGGAAGAAGTTATGTTTTAACTGTTTTGCCCGAATGCACCAGCAGCGAGACTGCACGAGCGCACATACCTGCTTCACATGCCACAGCCGACACCACACCCTCCTGCACCGTGGCAATCCGTTCGCCACCGCTCCAAGTCCGCCTACGCCAGCAAACGGCTCAGAGTCGAATGTGCAGGTGTGTTTCGCTTCCGGATCAGGAGCCGTCCTATTGGGCACGGCCCTTATCAACGTGTTCCATTTGGCGTGCACCGTCCAGGCACGAGCACTGATAGACTCAGGCTTCGAAGTGACTTTCATAACGGAACGACTGTTCAACCTTGTCCGTTTCCGGCCTTAATCAGACCATTTCCGCACAGCCTACTAAATTGTGCCATTTCTCCATTCGGTCGCCGTCTAGACCCGGGCTACAATTAGGGACTGCGGTTTACGTTTGCGGTTGACAGGCCCATTATCTCCAGCTAACCCCGGCAGCGTGTCTGTTTCCTCACGAGTTGCCCGAAGCCTCGGTGACTCACTGGATCAGGGAGAGGTGCCCACACAGATCAGTTCAGAATCGGATGTTCGGAAGGTCATATTCAGCACGATGTCTCCGTCGCCCACGCAACGCCCAGTCACTGGAGAGAAGATGTAATCGAGGTATACAATCCTACCGATGCCGAGTCTGCAATGGGATCCATCCATTAAAGAAGTGTCGGCGCTTCCTACGCCTTACTGCCGAGGAGCGGCTCCAAGCGGTTCTCGTGAACCGGTATTGCTCGAGCTGCCTGGCCCACGAGCACTCCGACGGATCCTATCGCGGAGGCGCGAAAGCGGAAAAAAGGGGTTAACCACCTGGCAGCCAAATGGAATATCGCCAGGATCATTACGGGGGTGTGTGGGAAATGTGAAAGCTAGTTACCGTGGGTTCCGTGGGTTCCAGCCTCACAGACCGCTCAGACCGCTTTTGCGCAGCAATTTACGTTCGTGTCGAGGTCGGGTCCACGGTGATAGTGACCCTGCTGACTGCAAAGACTCGAGTGGCCCCAGTTAAGACGGTGTCGCTCCCTCGACTAGAACTGTGCGGTGCCTTGTTGTTGTCCGAGATGGCCACCGCCGTTCTGCCACAAATACCAGGGGAAGCGTCTGCCCTATACTGTTGGACCTACTCGCCAACCGGGTGACCAAGATCACCCAGTTTACCGACGTGCAGAAATGGGCACATGTCCGCTCCGAGCATAACCGGGGCGTAGCTCTCCAAGATCTTGCAGATAACCAGTTGTGGTGGCACGGTACTGACTGGCTGCAGAGGCCTCGCAGCGACTGGCCTACTCAAGGCAATGATGCCCCCGCGACTGAACTCGAGAAGCGAGCAGTCAAGGTCCATGTCGCGAAAGCGCCCCCCGAAGATCTCCTTGAGCGTTTTTCTACACTCGACAAGGCATTACGAGTCCTAGTCTATGTTAATCGCTTCATCCAGCGCGCGCGGAATATTCGATCCTCGTTTGAAGAGCACCTGACCACTAATAAGGTTACGTCGGCTGAACGTCTTCTAGTTTCCGTCACTCAGCGCAGACACTTCGTTGGGCTGCTTAAGCTAAAAGCGTCCAATATCGGCATCCAGTCCGATTCAATTTCTGAACCCCTTCGTGGATTCGCAAGGCCTTATGAGAGCCTGCGGCCGGGTCACGTCCTCTGAGCTTCTCCAATATGACGAACGGCACCCTATTATCCTTCCTCCAGGTTCAATTTACACATCGCATCACGCTGCACGGTGGCAATCAGCTGATGATCCGTCTGATCCGGGCCAAATTCTAGATTCAAAGGGTGAGGAATTTGGTCAAGTCCGTCGTCTATTCTTGTAAGGTATGTGTCATCCACAAGAAGAAGTTGCAGACGAAACTCATGGGAGAGTTACCAAAGGAACGGACGTCCTTCTCGCGCCCATTCACGTACACCGGTGTGGATTATGCCGGTACCTTCGAGATCAAAAACTATACGGGGAGGGCCTGTCTCATCACAAAGGGTTATGTGTTGGTGTTTGTGTTCTTCTCCACTAGAATCCATATAGAGGCTCGATCCATTTAGAGCCTACGTCGGACCTTACACCCGAGAAATTTCTCTCTTTCGCAGCTTTCGCACGGTTCGTATCCCGGGGAGGATGCCCCCATCAAGTGCAGTCCGACAACGGGATGACCTTTGTGCGGGCAGCAGCTCTACTATCCCGCGAATTTCTCCAGAGCCTAAAGGGGGCTGTGACCGGTGCCTATAGTCACCAGCAGCTTCTCTGGTATTTAATTCCTCCGGGAGCTCCCCACATAGGGGGCCTGTGGGAAGCAGGCGTCAAGAGCTTCAAGACCTTGTTCTACAAGTCCACCGCCACGCGGAAATACACCTTTGAAGAGCTGGCTACTCTCCTGGCGAAGATCGAGGCGTGCTTGAACTCGCAGCCAATCGCGCCAATGTCCGAAGACCCTGCTGACCTGCTGGCTCTTACACCCGGGCACTTTCTTGTGGGAGGCCCACTTCTCGCCACGGTCGTGCCCGAGATAAAAGGGGGCACCAATTCCATCATCAATCGCTGGCAACACCTCAAGGCTCTTCAGCAGCAATTCGGCTCCGATGGAAGGAGGAGTACCTCAAGGAGCTCCATAAGAGAAACAAGTGGCGAGCCCCTACGAGGGACCTCCGCGTGGGGGATATGGTCGTCATCAAGGAGGGCAACCTTCCGTCCAATGAGTGGCGCTTAGGCAGGGTTGACGCGGTGTATCCCGGCTGCGATGGCCATGTCCGCGTGATCGACATCCGCACCGCGCGAGGGTTCGTAAAGCGGTAAATAAAAATTTCTTGCGCTCCAATGTTCCTGTCCATTGTGCTGTCTCGAAGCTCTGCCCGTAGTTCCGAACCTTTATTCACACCGATTCTGATAATGTTATTTGTTCCTTCACCATATTTCCGTCAGCCATAGACAACACGATGTCGCCACGTCCACGCAACACCCGATCGCTGGAGAGCAGATGTACTCGAGGTATTCAATCCTACACTGAGAGATTCAGGATCGCCAAAAAAAAGGTTTGCCTAATTCCCTACAATTTGAACTTATCACTTGAGATACCTGTCTAAGATTCAGGATCGTAAAAAAATAAATGAAATTGATGAACAAAAAAAAAATGCTTATTTACAAGAATTATATTTTTGTTTCTGCAGTTCATTTAAAAGTATTCTTTATTATAATTAGTATTAGTTGTTGTAGTATATTAGTTGTAGTATACTACAATTCTTTTTGTAATTAATTTAAAATTAATGATGAAGAACAAACAAAAAAAAATATCCAAAATTATACTATGGTGTTGCATATCATTTAATTGGATTTTTTACTCCAATTCTTTTTTAATGAATATAAAAGTTAACTCGGACCTATATAAAGACATTTAATTTTATAGTATAAAATATAATATAGAATTTTACAAGGAGTAGTAAATCAAAAAAACCTTTTCCTAGACAAGTGAAATTCCACCCTGAAGGGTCTAGAAAAAAAGGAACCATTTGACCTGCTGCGTTCCCTTTTTATCACTTTCTAGCAGGGTCGGATGAAAGGTCAATATGTATTTTTATACCCTTGCAGAGGGTATTATAATTTTGGTCAAAAGTGTGCAACGCAGTGAAGGAGACATCTCCGACCCTATAAAGTATATATATTCTTGATCAGGATCACCTCCTAAGTTGATATGAGCATGTCCGTCTGTCCGTCTGTCTGTCCGTCTGTCTGTTTCTACGCAAACTAGTCTCTCAGTTTTAAAGCTATCGTCTTGAAATTTTTTTGCACACACCCTTCTTTCCTTTGCACGCAGTATATAAGTCGGAACGGCCCGGATCGGCCGACTATATCCTATAGCTGCCATATAACTGATTGATCGGAAATGGTATAACTTTGGTGTTTTTAAAGTTAAAGAGTTCAAATTTTACATAAGAGCTACTTTTAGCAAAATAATGTGACATAAATTAATTTCATAAGGATCGGCCGAGTATATCTTATAGCTGCCACATAAATGAACGATCTGAAATGGTTTTGGTAGAATTACCAGTTTTGGTGTTTTTTTTTTTTTGTTAGTCACTTACGGACCTAACAGACATCGCGGAGAGTTCAAATTTGACATGAGAGCTATTTTTGGCAAAATAATACGACATGCCAAATTTCGTAAGGATCGGCCGACTATATCCTATAGCTGCCATATAACTGAACGATCGGAAATGACCCATTTTTGACCCAACTCGTGTTTTTGAAGAAAGAAAGCTGGAACTTGGTACAGATTATATATTTGGTCAGTTGATCCGACCTACCAAATTACATTAGGATCGGCCGACTATATCCCATAGCTGCCATATAACTGAACGATCGGAAATGACCCAACTTTCGTGTTTTTGAAGATAGAAAGCTGGAATTTAATACGGATTCTATTTTGGTCAATTGATCCCAACCTACCAAATTTCATTAGGATCGGCCGACTATATCCATAGCTGCCATATAACTGAACGATCGGAAATGGTACTTGGTAGAAATATCAACTTTCGTATTTTGAAGATAGAAGTTTGGGATTTTTTTTAGATTTTTTATTGTAAAAAATTGGATTATATATTCCTATTGCCATAAGGATCGGCCAACTATATCCGATGTTTGCTATATATATCCGGTTTTAACTGCAAGGGTATATAAACTTCGGCTCCGCCCGAAATTAGCTTTCCTTTCTTGTTTATTTAGGTTTTTATATATATGAGTGTATATTGGATTGTGGATTTACGTTCCCACCAACATATACATGCTACACGGATATGACGCAAGAAATCAGCCGATTGCCTATTTAGTCCCTACTCTCTTTGCAGACTCTCTAGCACGGCACTCAGCAGTTCTCCCAGCGCAGTGGGGGGCCGGAAAAGTCATTACAATAGGAAACTAATCTCGGCTTAGCATTGAGTTTAAATTTAAGTTATTTTAAGTTACAATAAGTTAATTTTTCAAAATTTAAAAGTCAAAAAAATACAAAAAAAACAAATATTTAAAAACAAAAAATAAAATATCCAGCCACCATGTAGCACCAGACACCATTTAATCGCAAAAATTAAGCAGTGCTACATGGTGGCCAGATTTCAGTCATTAGATATAATTAAAGATTGTCATAGATAAATGGTCATAGATAAATGATACAATATTTAGGACCCTCCGCCATCAACTCTGTCAGTCGCGACACGGGAGTAGCCGCCAACCAGAGTCTCATTACTAAAAAGCAACATTGGTGCTCCGGGGCCACAAGATGCCGCAACTAGCAGAGGGGCAACTGTTTAAAACATATAAAAACAAAGTCATACAAACACAAATCGGACAGCGATTGAGCAGAGACAAAACAAACAAACAATCACAAGAACAAAAGCACAAACAATTATTAAAATTAATCAGTTAAAATTAAAGTTAAAGTCGCGAAAATAACTAATTAAAATTTTAAAAGAGAAAATAGCTGGTCTTAGCGGTCTTTATTGATGTCATCGATGGGAAGGGTATCCTCAGCGTCCAGGAACAGGGCTGGGTCGTCAAAAGGCCCACGGGAGGTAGGCAGGTCCAGGGAAATTCAGATTTAGCATCCCGACAACCATCTCGGCGCCAATATGGCCCCTCAAGAAACATAGCAGAAGGGGCCAAAAAAAATCCAACAGCATAGCTCCGGCATGATCATCCAAAGGGGGCAAACCAGGAAGAAAAGTAGATCCACAGTTGACATCAAAGGAGCAATACGGCAGGCAGACAAAGACCGGGAAAATTCAAATTTAGCAAACAAAAACATAGCATCAGAAGAGGACATCCAGGAAAAAACATAGCATCCATAATAGACGTCTATCGGTCCTCAAACGGCTGACAGTGCAATCTTCTAATTAAAAGCTTAGCAGGCGCAGTGGGAAAAGTAGCTTATCTTCGTGTTGGCAGTCAGACTACAGTCGACTGTAGAGGAAATTCGAGCATCTCGGCGTCAATGCCCCTCCAGGAACATAGCAGAGGGTGCCAAAAAATTCAACAGCCCAGCTCCGCCCAATTTGACCAGTTTTTGTGACAAAAACCCATTTTCTGAAAGTCTGAAAATTAAAATATGTTTCAGTGTAACGCATTCCAACTTAAACAATCTTTAGTGGTGCATAACAAAATTTTTTTTTTTTTCCAATTTTTTTTGCGAAATGTTTTGAAGGAAAGGAAGAAGTTGCAAAGCAGAATGCTGTCTTTCATTCTTTAACAAAGAGACAGCTTTATCGTAGACCAAGAGAGTAAAAATTTTTCTACCGCTTCACGCAAATGTGGAAGAGGTGCTCTTCTATCATAAGTCAGTGGCGCCGGAATCATGCAGTTTGGCTGAATTCAAAAACTCTTACATTTTCCGAAAACCAAGAATCCATTAGGCCAACACTGCCTTTTCATTCGAAGGGAAATATATTTATTATTAACAATGAACTGTTATTTCTATATTATTACAACTAAGAGTAAGGATAAATTAAGTTAAAAGATATTCCATAATTTTGGCTTTAATTACATCTAGGGATAGTTCAGGGGACATTAAATGGGACAATGAGTTATAATTTTTACAAATAACGCGGAATGGATCGTGTTCCGCAAAATTAGACCTAGAAATCGGTAACCAAAGGGGTCGGAAGGATCTAGTTACTCTATTAGGCACAGAAAACATTAATTTTTCAAGAAGTACTTGTGAGTCAACCTGTCCAAGAATAAGCACATGAAGTAGCATAACCCCAGCACAAGTACGGCGCTCTTTTAAAGGAGGTAGGTTTAGTAGTTTTAACCGGCAATTGTACGACGAGAGCGAAGTGGCAGTATCCCAGTTTAAGCCTTTTAACGCAAATAGCAGAAACTGCTTTTGGACTGATTCAATCCTCCTTTGGTGAACAAATCACCATATCTCGCAGAAAGCACGCTGCAGTGCCTCCAGACTTGTAGTCCAGACGTATTTCTGCGAGCTACAGGTACTTCTGATCCGATCATTTTCGCTAGTGAATTTAGATAGAAGAATATAGCGACAAAAAATGTGTCATGGCTATATCGACTCGGGTGTTGATTTTGATCAAGAATATATATA
Organism: Drosophila parabipectinata; assembly: GCA_018153455.1. NCBI lineage: Eukaryota > Metazoa > Arthropoda > Insecta > Diptera > Drosophilidae > Drosophila > Drosophila parabipectinata. The sequence continues at coordinate 51,662 of JAECYA010000067.1, forward strand.
CTTTATTGGGTCGGATGATTCTCTCTCTCTATGTTACATATATTCGCACGACCACAATATACCCTTGTACTCTACGAGTACCAGATATAAAAAATTATACTAACTATAAGCTATACGAAAAAGTGAGAACTGTCAAACCAATATAAATAGGTTTATCAATGAAGAATTTGAAGACTCAATTTTTGTTATTTTTGTCCAGAAATTTCGAAACTAAGAAAATGATTCACTGCAACTAGTTGCTTAAGCCCTGGAGAGTTTTGCACAGACTCAAACGAGTTCCTAACGCTATTCCCAATGCTTTTACTTGGTTTTGCCGGATGAATAAAATGAATAATTAAACTCCTTTAAATTTCAGTCAGCTATTCATTTTGGTTCCTTTTTCCAATCGTATTTTCTATATTGTGTTCTGAATTTGTTGCTGGGTGATATTGTCAAAGGTAAAAACACTTCGATTGAGTATCGAGATTTTTAAGCACTCCAAGGTCAGGCTCAGCAAATAATGGCAAAGCAGGCGAAATCAAAGTTGCGCGGTCGTTCAGCTTTAACTTTCCATCTGAATTATTAACCGCTTATCCGTTTGGTTACAACCAGAGTTTTTCTGCCTGAGCTTAATACCACACTATCCGGGCATCTTCTAGTAATGGATGATTTTAAATGCCTTTTGTCTTTTATCGCCTTATACACCATACCAATCTCGCGGTTCTCTATAGCAGATGAGTCCAGGATGAGAACCGCTCGGAGTCTATGAGAGACTCACGTCCTACGTCTGTGAATCCGTCACGGAATGTGGCGTAGATGTTGGTCAAACAAGTAACGAGCTTAAGCTAAGTTGATATCAGTGGGGCGATCTTGTTTCTTTAAGTAACTCTTCATGCTTTCAACCATTAGTTCTGACTGCCCTGTTGGTTGCAGGGTGGATTCGATTGTTTTTTGTAAACAACATCTACTCGGAGGTGAAAGCAGATCCGTTGTCGGACACTATTTTATCTGGAATGTCATGGGTGGCGAACAGTACATCCCCTTAACGCCTAGTTGCTCACCATGGTATATCTGACGTTGGGCAGCGGCATAGGAAATCTGCAGTTCTAATTTTTGATTCAAGCTGACGAATTTTATTGAATTTATACGCTCTCAAAAAATTGAGGGTTGGAACCGCGAGATTGGTCGGAAATGATTTGAGGAATTGTCTTTATTATTATCTTATATCTGTTATAAGCGCAAACTTCCTTCTGTAAAAATTTTTATTAAATTTTTTAACGCCCGCAACAAACGCTACCGCTTTTCATTCGATCTGCGCGTAAATCCTCCCTTCTTGTGACAGCGTGCGGGAGTAAACGTTTTTTCTGTCCGTTTTATATTTCGTGGCTAAGTACTGCACCTAATTCGCATGGTGACGCATCGTAATCATCGCGATACAACTTTTTAGTTTTGCGAATGCTTTTTGGTGCACAGGACGCCATGTCCATGGTACGTTCTTATCTAGAAGTCTATAAAATGGCTCCGCAATGGTGGCTTTCTGGGGCAAGAATAAGTGATAAAAATTGGTCAGTCCCAAAAACGCTCATTCCCAATTGTTTTTTCTCTTTTGGCGGTAGCGCCTAATGGATTGCTCTAACTGTATCGGCTATTAGCCTAATGCCGAGAGCGTTGTATTTAAATCCAAGGAAATCGATGGCCTTAAACTGAAATTTTTCTTTGCGCAGATGTAATCCTGCCTGATCCATATGGACTGGATCTTCGTTTATTCGAGCCGCAAGTTCATCTTCTTATTTTCTTATTATTTTAATATCGACAAAATACGGAAGGACGTCGGGGGTATGTTCTGCAGTATTTTTTCAATGCAGCCTTGGAATATTCCTGGGGCTGATGAAATTCCAAATTATATGTTAGTCTTCTTACCTTAAATGCCCCTTTGAGAGTACATATTGTTTGCATCAAAGCTGACTTTTCGTCTACCACCAATTGTTGATCCGCCTGCGCGAAATCTATTTTTTGCGAAAATTAAGCTTTCTTCGATGGCAATGCGGCTTTAATGGAAATGCGGCTGCACCGCTCTGTTAAGCGTAGATTTATAATCTCCACAAATGCGAATGGAACCAACTTACTTGACTATAAATACTTTACACGCTTAATGAGTAACTATTCTTTATGATGAACTTTTAAATTGAATTGATTTGCTATGGATAGAATGAATCGAAAACTAGATATTCTTGCAACTGGAGCAAATGTCTCATCATAATCTAACAGATATTCTTGAGTGAATCCCCGAGCTACCAATCTGGCTTTATATTTGATTTGCTTGCCATGTTCATTTGTTTTTATACTAAAGCCTAGTACTCTGACGACGAAAATCCGCTGTCACAAGTGTGCTAAAAGATAATAAAGAGTTATTTATTTGGCTACCGAGCTAGTGTGACCCAAAAAAATTAAGGAAAAGGGTAATTCTGAACAGCTTTTGTTTGTAAAAAAAAAACAAATAATCAAAAAAGAATTCAAACGGATTGGATTTTGGTGTTTTCTTTATGTATTTCGCTGCTAAGGAGCTGATTGTACCAGTTCCTTACTTTTATTTTGGTGTTTTCTTTATGTATTTCGCTGCTAAGGAGCTGATTGTACCAGTTTCTTACTTTCATTCTGAAACTCTGAGTCATTCTCCACAGACCTAGTATTCTTCATATGTATTTCATCAACAACTATGTCTCTAGCTTCCAAAAACTTCTTTGAATTTATGTCCCACAATTTATAGCCATTCTGTTCGTAACCAACCAGTATGCATTTGAATATTTTGTCATCAAATTTTTTTTGTTTTTGCATTTTATCAAGCACATATACTGTTGAACCGAATATTTTTAAACGATTCAATTTGGGATTTCTGTTGTGCCACATTTCAAATGGAGTTTTCTTATCCAGAAACGCTCTACTTGGAGATCTATTGATTAAATATGTTGCTGCTAAAACAGCTTCACTCCAAAAACTTGTATTTAATTTAGATCCACTAATCATTGCTCTAGCCTTTTTATGCGTTCGGATACTCCATTGAATTGTGGTGTATGTGGAACCGTCAAGTGGAAGCTTATGCCTTTTTCATAACAATTGTGTTTGGCATTTACTGTGCCATTATCGATGTAAAGATTCGCAACTTTCAAGTTGAAATGAGCTTTACTCTTGGCGATGAAACCTTTGAAGAAATGAAATACTTCAGATTTATAAGTCATCATGTAAGTTACACAGTAATGTGTGTACTGATCGATAAAGATTACATAAAAGTTTCTTCCATCAATACTAGAAGGAGTTATCGGACTATAAATCTGAAAGAATTATAAATAAAGGCCTCCGTATATATTCTTTATTCTTTATTTTCTCAAATGGAAGTCTAGATTGCTTACCATTTATGCAAGCTTCGCATAAGTCATCATTTAATTTAACATTTTTTATAAGTTCAAACATTACTATATCTTCAAACATGCTATTTCGTACAATTTCTAAAAACTTTCCCTTCCTAATATGCCCTAATCTTTCATGCCACAAACTGTAGTTTTGATTTTTATTTGAGTTAGTTGTATATGCTTTATGATTTATTTTGAAATTTACAATCGATACATTGCTCTCACACGTATCTTCAAAAACTTCTTGTCTATTCTTTGAAATTTGAATTCCCTTTGAATTAAATTCGATTGTCAAGCCTGCAGCTTGCATCTTCCTGACGGATAGTAAATTTAGGGGAACCTCTTTGCAGAAATGAACGACTTTATCTTTATGTTCATAAAAAAAAAAAACAATATTTTAATGAAATTTTAATGGCAATAATGACATTTTAATGTATATTGATTGACTCAGATATAAAAGTCCATCTTTTCTTTCTATTTTAATTCTAATAAAGTGTCTTATTTCATATAAGTCCGTCATTCTGAAGTATCTCATTAGGAATGTCTTAAGATTATTCATCGTATCATTGCTCTTTGTTGCAATTACCAGATCATCTACATATAAAGACACATATATATTTTTTAAGACATCCCAATTGTCTTTTAAATAGATACATCTATCCACTGCAAAATTTGTAAAACCCATGTTTTTCAAAACATTTTCAAATGTCTCGAACCAGCATCGCGCTGCTTGTTTCAAACCATAAATTGACTTATTCAATTTACACACTTTACCATCTTCATATGGCACTACTTCCGGAATCTTCATAAAGATTTCCTCTTTCAAAATACCATTTAACCATGCCGTCTTAACGTCCATATGATGAACTTTTAAATTGAATTGATTTGCTATGGATAGAATGAATCGAAAACTAGATATTCTTGCAACAGGAGCAAATGTCTCATCATAAAACAGGTACTCTTGAGTGAATCCCCGAGCTACCAATCTGGCTTTATATTTGATTTGCTTGCCATGTTCATTTGTTTTTATGGTAAACACCCACTTGCAATCAACAATATTTTTATCTAGAGGCTGATCAACTAAAGACCATGTTTTATTATAAAAATGGGAATCTAATTCTTCTTTTATAGGTTCTTCCCATTTACTTTTGTCTGTTCGATTTTTAATATCATTGTAATTACTTGGAATGTCACTACAAAAAACGTGAGCATTCATCAAGCAATTATTTATTAACTTATAGGATATTTTTTTGCTTGTTTTGTAATCTCTAACTTCTTCTGACTTCAATTTCATCTTCTTTTAATTGCATACTAGGCAGTTCTTCACCAACGATTTCAGTTGGATCGACATTTTTACAAGTTGTTATCTCACTAGGCTGTTTATTTGATTTAAAATTATCAAATTTTTCTTCCGGTACTATCATTCGGGATATTTGACTGTGAAGATATAATCCCAGGAGATTGGTTTTAGTTGGATTTTATTTGGAAGGAGCAGCAAAGGTGCCGCTCCATCATTTAGATGGAGCAGCTGAGGTGCCGCTCAACGGTCAAAATGTCTCTGATCTTTTACAATATTTCTTAAGTCTAAGTAGGCTAAATCTCGTAGCGCTGCTCGCAGGCGACGGCAGAGACGTATGTACTTATATAAAATAATAATATATGTTGTCATGCGCTCTCAAGTGGAGGCGCGAGGGTATGCATATGCTGACCGTTTGTTACGATTATGCTGACACTAGCACTTTCTGTGTGCGGGCTAAGGCATAACGATCGGTTCATATTTCGGCCACTTAGGGTTTATGACCGGGACTTTGGATAACGTAAACACTGCAACAAGTGTTACAGTGCGCACCCTTTAAGTACTCTCGGTACAGTGGGTATTCAATATATGTGCATACTACATCTCCCTCCTTTTGAAAAATAACGTAAATATAATGAAGTTTATTTTTATAATAAAATTTTTAATTAATACATTTTTTTTTATTTTATTTGTTTTGTTTTATGTGGTTAGAATCATAGAAAATGAAATTATTTAAAATATGTGTATTTATTTATCTACGTATGTGTGTCTTTGTATGGCCATACTAAGTGCAATTTATGAAATAAAGATTTTTAATCTATCCATATGAACTGTTTGTTTTTTTATGTTTATTATTTGCTATTACTATGTTATCTCTATCTCCTATTTCCGTTACTATATACGGACCTGTAGGGTTTAGGATCTAACTTATGACCTGTCTCGTTTTTAATAAAACTTTGTCACCTACTGATATATCTATATCCCTTACTTTATGATCGTATAGTAGTTTATTTCTATTCTTGTTTTGCTTCTAACATAACTCTAGCTCTTTTATAGGCTACTTCTAATCTATATTTACTCTCCTTGGCGTAGTCATCTATATTATATAGTGCTTCTACACTATCTATGCTATTAAAATGTTTTGGCAAATTACTTGTTTTTACCGAATACTAGCTCATATGGACAATAAGTATGTGCCATAGAGGGTCGTGTTGAAACAGAAGACAAAATATTGAAGCCATACGTCCCAATCAGTTGTATCAGCCGATATGTAAGATCGTATGTATTCATTGAAAGTTCTATGACTTCTTTCTATTGTTCCAACTGTCTGGTGGTGGTGTGCTGTGGATGTAATATTTTCAATATTTAAATATTTGCACAAATCGTCTATAATTGAATTCTTATATTCTGTTCCCATGTCCGTAATGAACGTCTTCATTGGACCGTACTTCAGGATAAAGGATTCAAATATTGCTTTAGCGACAGTATTGGCATTTTTATTCGGAACAGGTATGGCAACTAAATACTTAGTTAAATCACATATTAAAGTGACTGCATACTCATTGCCATTTTCTGATTTTGGCAGTGGACCAATGGTGTCCACTATCACTCTGTCGAAAGCATTTATTGGTGTGTCTGTAATTGTTAAAGGGGTCTTTGTGTGTTTAGTTATTTTTGATTTCTGGCATTTTTGACATTTTCTTACGTACTCAGTTATATCTTTAGACATGCTTTTCCAGTAATAGTGTCTTTTTACTTTGGCCAAAGTTTTTGATATGCCAGTATGACCTCCTTGAATTGGATCATCATGAAATGTAGACAAAATTGCTTCTTTTTCTTTTAAATTTGTTATTTGGGTCACCGGGTTGAGTAGCTACTCTTAATGTTTTCAATATTTTATTGCCCATTAATTTAAATTTATCTATTGAAGTATATTCAAAGATATTTTCCACGGTGCCACTTTGAGTTGGCTGATTTTATGTATACCGGCTTGCATTTCAAGCCTTTGGAAAAATTGATCTAAATCAATAACTCCATTAGTATATAAATCGCTAACATCATATCTTGCAGTAATTTTTCTGCCTTGTTTAAATAAACATAACATATTTTTTTATCTGCAAGGTCACTACTTTACGTACTTCATCATTGTTTATGACGTCGTATACGTTGGGCTTAAAGCTTTATTTAAAGATTGCCTTGTCAATTCTTGTTCTTGATTTTCCGCGCGGAATTTTGTCTACTTTGATATCTAGTAGTGACTTTTAATACATTTCTAGTTATATTTTGTAAATCTTTGATGGTTATTCTTGATAACGCATCAGCTACGTGATTATCTTTTCCCTTTAAATATTCGACTGCAAAGTCGACTGCCCAGTGCTTCAGTGCAACTATTGACAGGCCCAGAACGGCTTCGTTCATAGTACTGAATGTGCCTGCTTGCATGATAAGTTTACCTTATCAATTGTGCAGTTTTTAGTCATTGCTTTGACTGCATGCTGCATGGAATAATTCCTGGCTAGCTCTAAAGATAAACCATCTGATATATATGCACCTTCTAAGGCTTTCGTCATCTGCTCAATTTCTTGTGTGTATTGGTTAGCAGTTTTATTGCGCTGCTGTAGATTCATCAGCTTCGCTGATAATACCTCAACAGTTTCGCCTCTGACGTTGCTTCTTAGTCTAGCAATCCCACCTCAGTAATTGTTGTTTCATTACCGATTAGATTCCTGGCGACACCTTTTAGCTTTGTTTTAATGATGGAAATAGCTAATTCTTCGTGCTCGCCTTTTATTGATTGTATTATTTGTAAAGCATCAATGAAACTTGTTAAATTTTCAGCCTTACCATCAAAAACTGGTATAAGC